>JXWZ01005389.1:0-24483 GCA_000956215.1 Anopheles farauti No. 4 | reverse complement strand
CACACACACACACACACACACACACACACACACACACACACACACTCAAAACGTGCCGTTAAGGTAGACGACTTATTTATGATTATGAGACCACGGGGGCACAAACTTCGATACGATTATGAAAACTTTGCCGTAAGCCAAGGCAAGCCAGGCGACAAATCGCACCGAACAGAACATTCGAATCCCATTTCGCCCAAACAGTCGGCAATGAGATAATCGTGCAGGGAAACTTTTTTGCCATCTTCCACACACGATAATCCGCTGCTGGTGTCCTATGGGTGGATGGGAAGATTTCATCCCGATGGTAGAGATGGCAGATTCCACGGGCCGATACAACCGCAACGCCCAACTGTATTCAGTTGTCAGTTGAACTTCACTACTTCCCGGTGTTTCGGTCCGCCCGGTGAAGCGTGGTAGTGTCCTTTTGACGAGTTCGTACGGATGGGAGTGGAGGAACGTAAATGAAGGAAGGGCAAAAAAGATCTCCACATCGTAATCCCTTCCGTGCTGTATGGGAACACGGACGAGTGAGACTCATGTCGAGAGATCTGACCGAGGACTGAGCATTGAGTGGAGTGGTATGACAAAAAAAAAGTCGTCCAAACTAGACAGGAACATGGACAAACGGTGGGTGTTGTTTTTACTTGCCATCACGGTGAACCAGCTGGGCGGAACATCAACATCGATTCCTGCCATGGCTGAGTTTTCTGGGCGCAAGGTTTGCTGTTTTGTGTTTTTTTGTTGTTGCTTCACTCTATTCGTTGTTGTGCGTTCTGCCCATTACATGTCACTGTACGTTGACGTGACTTATTCACGTGCGAATGGTTCTAATGACTGAAGCAAGAGCAAACACGGGCACGGGCTTGTGGGAAAACAAAGAGCAGCAGCATACGATTGTATGGGCGAGGGTTTACGATGACATACTGCTGGTTTTGCTGCTGTTTGTACTGTCGGAGCTGCTGGTAAGCGCCCGGATATTGGAGTGCACTGGCTCTCGGTAAGCATCCACAGTTCCATAACCGTAATGTCGATGTGCGACGTTGTGTAAGAACGGTTTGACAGCTGATAATGTTCAGTATGGGGCTTCGTTTCGATGCGGTCATCCAGGCGTGATTCTTTGGAATGGATTTAATCTTTGAAAGACCTTCATGATGTTCCCCCGAGATCGTTAGTCGTCTTTTAGCCTGATAGATGCCCATTACTGTCAGCAATTGATGTAGAACTACCCGGTAGGCTCGTAATGTGTGCAAGTTGCATTCTAAACAACGCTATAAATATAGAGCCAGCGAGTGTTTGTGTCGTCTGCCGAGCATCAAACGATCAGGTCCTGTGTTTTGATGCAAACTTCAGACCCCGTACGTTTGACTCTGATGTTTGGACGCCATAATCATGCCTGAAGCCTGAACACATCGGCAGGAACGGGCAGGAAACAATAACATTCGGAAGGATGGTGGAAACTGTTGTACTTCTGGTAGATGGAACCGTTCGTATGTCCGTATCCCTCCGGATGCGTGGAGGTGGTATGTTCGTGAGATGCCAAACACGCTCGCTGCTCGCAGAACATCAAACGCGGCTTTGGTATTCTCATTTCCAATCTCGTCTTGCCGGCTGCCGACGCAAAACCCCGTTCGACATCTTCCCATCGCCAAAGTCTGTTGGTTCTGTAAACATCGTCGTCGTCGTCGTCGTCGTCGATGACGGTCTCAGGAGGCTTGGGCAACTCCGGACAATGAAATACACCGCACGTGGCCAGGGCCGGAATGTTTCAATTTGGTTCATGTGAAAGTTCGGGGGTTTTTCTTTTTTTTTTGGAAAACCGTGCAGCACGGCTTCCCGTTTCGGTTAGAGGAAATTTATTCACGCAGCAACAGAGAATGTGTTACTTCCAACGTGCCCAGCCGAGTTGTGTCGTGTTTTGCTGATTGTTGACGGGCGAAGAAAGCCCTCGATACTCGATCACATGGGCCTGGCTGGTTGGCTGGCTGGCGATAATAGGCTTGCGGGTCCGGTGGGTTGGGGCGAGAAAATCGATACAAAGTTCATTTGAATATTTATTAACGATGCAATGTAGTTGGCTGTAGAGAACGAGCCTAATTTTGCTATTTGATGGATGATTGTTTGACAAATTTTAAGAGTAACGTGGATAATAAAAAAACAAGTACTGATAAATTGTAAAATAGTTCCACAAAACAGTAAACAATTTGTGTCCACAGAAAAAGGGTTGTTTTTAATTAATTTCCGTCGCTTACGAAACGTATCATTCAACCATTGCCATTTTTACAGGAAATACATTTAAAATGAACAAATTACCGCGTCATACCACGTGTGCTTAATTACGCCCAGCAACGAAATTGATCGTTTCGACGTCGCTGTGGTCGATGTAAGCCTAGCTGGTGTTGGTATGTACTTGACAGACGTCCGCCCGGGGGGAAAAAGGGCAGGACGTGAAGTTTGTGGTTTTCTCTGAATTATTTCCACCAGACGCCTTCTATCTGCATCATCCGCTCGAGTGGGACGAATAAAAGGAGCGCCCGACGTTCAGTTCGAACTGTGCGAATAAATCGAATGTAGCGGAGGCTTGACGGTGTGCTTTACAACCCGTCGGGGCAGGGGTTTGGAAATAGGTCAAGAGCGATTTTTGTTCGATCGACGTTGTCTTATCGAGCTCGTGCCACCCGACAAAAGGTTAGCTGAAGCTAGGCAGCGAGAGGTTCTCCAGGATGAACTGTTGGTGTAGCGTTTTGTGCGAAAGAACTCAAAAACACCCCTGTAACCCCCTCCCGGACGGCCGTTTGAGGGTTGGCGTCATTTTCAAAAAAAAAAAAAAACCGAAACCGGTTCACCCCGTCAGGAAGGTATGATGTGCGGCAAAATTGCTGATACAAAGCCTTACAATTGCCTTCCCGGCGGAAAAGATCCGGAGCTCCAAAATCCGCTTTGTCTTCGCTTCGCTTGAGAAGATTTCATTCTTAAGCGTTCTTTGTTTGTCCGCTCAAGTTTCCGGTAATTATTGTGCATGCTGTAGACATTCCTGGCACGATTTGAAGATAATCCTATTTCGGGGAGCAGTACGAATTCGAACAAGCATAAAACGAATCCAAAGTACTGTCATAAATGCGCTCCGATGCGTGTTAAAGTTTGCAAAATAATTCCTACTCGGGCGGACTGTTCTGTGGCTCCCGGGAGCGAACGTTGAATAAAACGTAAAGCCAGACGTACATAAGCCCCTTGATGGTGTCATAAACTGAGGCTCTCAAAATCTAAGCATAGGTCCGCGTTTAGAAAATATGCACAAAACTCGTAATCACACTGCAGCAGCGTTTGATGGAGTTGTAACCTATGAGGTCTGTAATTTACGAGCGTCGGTGGCCCGGGACTCGCAGTCAAGTAATCTCTTTGGCTCATGGAAATGACTTGTCCATACTGACCATCATACAGGTCTCTCCGGAGGCATTCCGAACAAAAAATAATAGCAAAAAGTTATGTCAGAGCGCTTATGAGTCCAAATTTTATTACTGTTTTCAGTCACTTTTAATGGCTTATTGAGGGTTCTTTTCGCTTCAAGGGTCGGTCGTTCTAGAGCGTAAGCATTTCGTATTTCGTTTCTAGTTTGTAATCAACCACATTTGATGAATGTTTAGAGAATTTAAAATTGCCATCAAGAAGTGAGGAATACACATTTCAGATTTGGTCGGTAATCCAAAATGTTCATTACCGAAAAAGAAGCAGCTAAAAATATGTATCACACCGACTACTAAAAATCGGTTGTTTGATGAGGGTATGAGTTTTGGAGCAGGTATTTTTAAATACATTTCCTCGGTTTTGGGAAGCACATTTTCATAACTTTAATATTGTTCAAAATTGTTGTTCATACTCTACCTACACCTTTTCTTAAAGCATTTCCAATTATAACTTTTAAACGATTTCCCCGTCGCGCTCGCGATCTTTATGGCCGTTAATTGAAACGCACAAGTAAGGCTTATGGCACAAGAGTCAATTTATGGCGGCACGGTGCATAAAATGTAACATTTTCATCCTTTTCCCCCACCGCGAAAATGATTTGCTTGAAGCGAAGAGCCAACCAACAAAAAAAGTAACACTCTTTCTTAGCTTCTGAATAACTTTTTGACGATTTTGAGGTTTCAATTTATTCACAAGAAAAAAACGTCCTTGAACCTTGCCTTTGACACGCGGTTTATTCGAAAAGCAATATTACCTTTCTTTCCTTTCGTTACACTTCGTTAGAAAGAACGTTGTGTGTGCGTATTTTTTTTTTTGCTTTGTCCATCTTATTCTGACTATTTTTCACTTTGATTCTATTTCGCCTGCCCCAATTCCGGAAACGTCCCGCTGATCTCAAGGATCAAATAAAAAAGCATGGTCCTTGACTGGCGAAAGATTTCATCCCCGTGCATCTTGCTTACCGAACGGCATCCAATTGGATCGGGTAAATTAAATTAAATCAGCGTAGTGCTCAGCGATGTAAAAGGAATGATGGGTTACCGTTCCGGTGGAGTTCGGTTAGTGCCTTGGATGAGATAACGGGGAGGAAAAGCACATAATGTCCGAAATTAATGTGCTGGCGTCCGATTTCGGTTCGATGGGTTGCAGTGACGTGAAACGTTTTAAAATTTTAGTAAATTAGGTCTCAATTGCTCCAAGCTTTCATTGGATATGGTTCATATCGTTGTCATTGGGTCGTATTTTTGAAACCAATCTTATCTTATGAAGCCACTAATATTAAAATTGGTAGAGCCATGATCTTATGTTTCATGTCGTTATAATATTGTTGATAAAATGTATCGTTTCGCTGCAAGCCAAAAAAAAGGACAACCAACTCAATTGCCACTTTCTTTTAAAATGCAATAATCCATGCACTCAGCCAGCAAATCTATCAGATTATGAGTAATCTTGCTAGTACACATCACTTGTAGATGGTTAAAATGGAGAAAATGGTTAGTGCTCTGGTGCTCAGGTGCAAAGCTGTTATTTTGATGTTGTATTCCGAGAAACGAAAAGCATACTGCTGTCGGCAGCCGTTCCTGACCTGGCTGCAACTTTGCACTGGACCGACCGGCGTGGGAGGATGGTGAAACAAACTAAAATGGTTTATTTGAATGTCGTCCTAGTGCTTTCATGGATTTAAAGCAGATAATTCCCTGCAGGGAAGTGGTAACGTTTTAAGTCATTTGAAACGAGTTTTGAATAAATTATAATTAATGCTTTATATTCATTAACAGTCTAGCTTTTAGCGACAAAATATTGTGCGCTGTCTGGTGACAAGCTAATTATCAAACTACACTTTCGAGTGGTTCAACGAACTGAAAGAAGATCCATACCATACATCACTTAATTTCCATTGCATTTTGCTTGCGTTAAGCAAAACTCATTGGTTCTCTTGAACCCACCGATCCATGTTTACAAGTATTTTCAACACATTGCCTCCATCACTCATACAATGGCTTCCAAACGATCGTGTGAACGATAAATCTTTCCCTTTTCCCACGTGCATGTACCTGACGGGTGGAAATAGATTTATACCACACATTGTACACAGCACACGACCGTGCGCCGTGTAATACCAGCCACACTTGACCTCATTCATTTGCATTTGCAGTGCAATCTGTGCGAAACGGGTGCAACCAGCGACATGGTAAAATCAATTGCCAACATATTGCCTAGTCTCGGTACATTCAGTACACTTGCACATACTCAGCGCTTACCAAAGGGAATAAAACGTACTTCATTCATCCGACGGGATTTGGAATCAATATAACACGAGGAAGTGTCGTGTGGAGTGACGAAGGAGGAGTTTATGCGGGAAGCGGATCAAAACGAACCAAGAACGTTCAAGAGAACTAGACTTAATCGAAGTTGTATCAAAGAATGTAACTAATTGCGCACTAATAGTATCTCTTGTGAAGGCTTCCAGCACAGAAACACAGTGAGTGGGAAATGGTTATTAGGTTAAAGGTTATGAAGGCAAAGATTTTTTCTTGTAATCAATCGTTCGTCCATCTTAATCAAAAGGGATCCCTCAAATAGTAAAGTAAGTTAACCTATCACTCCAATCTAATTGTATTACGATTAGAAAATTAAAACCAAAATCTCACCCTATGGAACGATTAATTGAATTATAAAGTTTAATTATTCCACATGCTTTCGTAAAATCATTACCAACGGAGCCAAAAAACAACTGGAACGTTTTGGGTACTTTTGAATATGCATCAAACGAGCCTCGTTACTCGTTTAAAAATCCTGTCCTGTCCTGAGAACGATGCAATAATGTGGCGACCATCCAATAGAACGCGTTCCGGCTTGTTTGCGTCAAATAGAGTAACTTTTCCCGAGATGCCATCGTTCAGGACGGGTCATCATCGTCTGGTACGCACGCTTTTCGGTGTAATTAGTTTACGAAAAACCGTTTCAGACCGTTTCCAGACACAATGGCCTGTGCCGCACCGGATAGGTCGCGCCGGAACAGGGACTTCATTTTTCGGTGCATCCTAGTGTGACGATTTGTATTATCATTTCGTTTGTTTATCGTAACGATCCGGGAATGAGTGCGGGTACGGGGTGTGTCTGGAGTGTGTCGTGCTGATATGTCGTGTTTGCCATGTACCTCATCACGCCCTAACGATGTGCGCCATGGCCTTGTGCAACACACCGTGGCATAAATGGGCGAATCGTGCCTCCGATGTAGGTCAGTGTGAAGTGTGTGCGAGAAAAAAAATCGATACTACATTCTACATCCGGCCTGGTATTTTCCTCGGAGTTTTCGGGAACGAGCAGACGTTCTAGTACGAAACTCATGATGCAGTTGAAGCATGTTATAGGTCAAATAATAAATAACCCCAAACAGAAAACCGTAGATGTAAAAAACCACTCTGGTGCGAGTTAATTATTATAGCAAGTTCAGTTGAACTATTGAACTACATCTCAACTATTAATTGCATCATGGGTGCTTCGGACGCTTTTCTAGTGAAAAATTGAATCCTTCCACCGAGGGTCGATTTCGTTCCACGATTTGTCTTCTGATTCGAGCAGCCCAAACGATCTCTCGGAAAGTATTTGTTCAGTGCTCGGTTTCACCACCTGCCACACGTGTGCTGTTGCCTTCGAATCGAGTCTTGAATTTCCCCTTCATCAATCATCGTGCCACACGGATGCTCCATACGCCGGTTTTCGTTCGGTTCGGTGTGTGAGAAACACATTTGCATGGGTTTTGTTTTTCACGCTCCTTCTCCTGGGAAGCAAACCAGACTTGTTACACTTGCACCAGACTGGGTGCTGTAATATACAAATTGTTGCATTTACCGAGTAGAAACTTGTGGAATGTTTGCTGCTACCAGCAGACGCGTGGTGAAATGAGGAAAACGCTTTTCTTCTACTCTCGCTTGAAACGATTTGTTGAGCGCACATTTATATTCGCTTTATGGCCAACCTCTGGCTAGTGCTTAAATTAACATGTTCTGTTAGCTGTGTGTTCCCAGTTCCCACTTTCTCCAGTTTCTTCTGTTTGCAGTGGTTGGGTTGGGTAATTTAATGGTAGTAATCGACCACAGCACTCGGTTTTCTGCAGTCGAATGGGTTCGTAGGAGCCATGCATAGGGAATGGGGTTTGTGTGTTGCATAAAGTTGGTCACCATATTGAATTGATTTTGCTCACTAAATGTTTATTTCTTTCTCTTAACTGCATGATTTTAATCATGCAGTAATCGTGCACTTCAACTGGTGAGTGCAAATGAGAGAAATTTGGAAAGTTTACAGTATTTTGTATCCTTACGATAGTGTATAATTTTTTTTGAGTATAGATTTTTTTGAGTTTTTTTGAGTTTTGAGACATTTTGTAAGTATTTATAAGGGAATTTAAATTTAACTGCAAGTCTTTAATGGTAAAATCACGCATTGGATGATACTAATTTTAGTAAGTTCTCACAATCCCTCCCGATAATATCGATTACTTACCATAAGCGATATATCTGCGGAATGGTTCAACGAGCTCAACACTCTATATTCGTAGGCTCCCACGAGATCGTCCAGGATTTATGACCTCAAGAAGCGTATCCATTATGTTGGACATCGAAGTACCACCATTCGGCTAACACGCGCTAACACCCGATCGTATCATGCCACGTGTTTAATGCTGTGCTTATAACATTTTCCTAGCCCAAATATGCTTTCTGCCCGGTGCCTGTGTGCATTCAAGACAGCGGAGGTACGCATATCGACCCATATGAAGAAGGGAAGAAGGAAAAAAGAGGCATACTTCGTGCGAACTGTGCCTGTTCGTCTTATCGAGTAATTCCCACACATCCATCCAAGCTCTGTTGCCGCCACTTCCTCCCCTGGGGAAGATAATCGGATGCCCGAGCGTTCGTTATGATTCCGAAGCTATCATTTATCTGCAAACAAGACACGATTTGGACGGGTGTTATGCGATGTTTTCACATCTGCCACGCAGTGGGTCACCGAGATTGTGGATAACATTTTATGGTTCACGGGAAAGAGAAAGGGAGAGAGCGAGAGAGTGTGAGAGAGCTGGCTTCTGGTAGCAAATACGAATTTGGTGCGGAACGCACAGGGTCGAGCAATTTACCAACGATACCCACGTCGGAACGGTTGGTTTCAAGTTTCACCAACAAAATCGTTTCCAATCATTTGGCACTTTATCACGCAGGCAGATTGAATGGCGATGATGGTGAGAGATGCTTTACGAGTAGATGCTAAATGCAATTCCGACCGATGCTTTTATTGATTTCCGACGCATGCAGCTGCCCGCCGCTTACTTAATCCGTTACGCAAGTGCTTTATTATAGTGTGTGATTAACATAGTGCTCATGCATGTCGGTGTGTGCGTGGATTTGACGCTTTATTTGCATTTTATTTGATCATAGATCATCAGGTCGGCGCTTAATAAAGATTTATTTTATGACCGCAACCCTTGCATCGATTTGTGCTTTTCAGCGGGGCGACCGACGAGATTTCGCCAAATAACCCATTCAGATGGTGGGTGGGTTCCATTTGGGAGATGAGTATGGAGCCCTTTCATCGGTATCGGAGCACCGAAAGGTTCGTGAAAACGACGGCGTACGATGAATGGAGGCGCATGGTGGCTTTTGTTGAGAATATGAAATGGATCGAATTTGAATTTGGATTTATTAATAGTTTATTGAATTCGGATTACAGTTACAGAAAAAATGAAAAAAATGATAATAAAATGGGATTTTCAAACGGTACTATTTAATCTTTCGAAACAAAATTACAATAAATGGTGAATATTACATTAATATAATTTAATCAAAAGTTCAAACTCAAACAAAAAAAAACGTAAACAAATTATTTTCAGTTGCTTTGTGTCTAATTTATTTATAAAATTTTTAAACTATATCCGATGTCGATTTGAACCACCAGCGAAAGGAAAATACAGTACAAAATAGTAAGAAAAGCGGCTCAGAATGCAAATCGAGTTCTCACTCCGAATTAGAGTTCAGTCTCAGAACGGTCGTGAATACATGTGAATGTACGTTAACATACGAGATAAGCACGGTAAGTTTACGGTGGATTTGCGTGCCTGAGTGTTTCTTGAGCATATTTTATATTACTTTACTTGTGTGCTTGGAATACTTTCATTGTCAATTGAATTGAACGAGGAGGGGAGGATTTTTATTTTCTATCGTTTCACTCAGGTGCGATGCTCAAGGATGCATATGAAAGTTTGAGTCTTTTTGGGTGTGCTATTACAGCGAAGAAGACCAAAATTTTCTGATATACGTTTTTGATTTTTTCGCACAAAAACAAATTCAAGCATATTACGAACAAAAATTTACTTATATAGTGAAGCAACAGTTAAAAGTACGTATATTCACTAGTGAACATTTTAATGTGATAATAAATCGGTATGTATTAAAATGAACCCGCTTGTTCATGATTGCCTACTACGTTTAATACTTCAGATAATAGTTTTCATCCCATCACCATTCAGAGCACAATCCGATCTCAAGGGAAGATAATCCTTAGCTTAGGAAAACTACGCAAAACCAGATAAACGCGCGGTTTTTTCCTCACGTTTATTTAAATTCATATTCCGTAAATGTTGTATTATCCATTCGGAGGAATGGTGGCAAAGTCTTGAACGGTAGCGTTTTCCGACCGAAACCGCTCCAGCCAGAGAAAACTTAAGTGAACGATAACGAGAATCTGATTGTTGTCGGTCCTGTGCCTGTTCTGTGCCGGTGTGCAGATAACCAAGTCACGAGACGACTGGGAACCACGAGACCAACGACTTCTCAAAAACAAACTGGGCCAATCTCGGAACGCAACCTAAGCCGAGCGTACGAGCGAATAAACGCATACTCGTGGCGCAGATTGTTGATGAAGAAATTCCTCGCGAAAAAGTTTTTCCCCATAATTTGGAATCTTGCTGCCGAAAGATGCCTCGTCGGTGTCGGTTTGTGCATGGAAGGACGTTAAAATAAAGTGATATGGTGCGATGATACCGCTTGGGCCTGGGGTTGCCTTCGTACGCATTGTTCTGATAGTGAAATGTTTACTGCAAGCGAAAGGTAATATAGGCACGATCCTTTCGGCAAGCATTATTTGGAACGTGAGAAACGAAGGAGCGAACGAAGACAACAGGAGCGACCCGTGCGATCGATCGTTCGTTAGGAAAACTGGAAGATTTTGCCCCCGCAAAGCTGAAGCACCAATTCTCAAGCACTATTTGTCAGCAGCGGTGGTTTTCTTAGGAGAAGATTAGTGGTTGGGTTGTCGGTACTGCCGGGAAAGTTGCAGTCTCAGCAGCATAGTAAAGTAGTGTGAGTAGTTTCCGTTCGGCATCGCTTTTCGCAGCTGCAGCCCCACAAAGCGAATTGAATCACGTTCGCTGAGCGAGCAGGAACAATCTCGCAGTGTTATTTTCAGCCGTGTAGTAGACTGTCCTCTTTCATGCCTTCTGCTCCATGGCTGGGATTAATTTTGTCTTCATTTGCTCACTCTTTTTCCAGGACGAACCGTTTCGGCAGTTCGTGAAAGGGTGCAAGTTTAGAAGAGCACGCTTCATTTGCTCATTATGCGATGGCGTTTCACGTTTCCATTGCACTGCAATGAAGGTGTTTTCTGCTTTAGCTACTTCCGTTTTTTTTCCTTCTTCAAACAAGCTCGCCTTGGAATATAAATTGCCGGTTTTTGGAGGAATGAAGCATCTTTCTCAGCAGCGTTATGTAATTGCGTTACGGTTTCACTGCAGAACATATTTGCATAGCATCGCGTAACGTTATGCAATTTACAGCACACTATGCCGGGCTGGGATGGACGTCAAGATAATCGGAAAGCAGAATTTATCCGTTGACCGGGAAGAACCTAGATTTTGATTTCCTGCCCTCATGCTGCCGAATCTGCGCCTGTGTTGTCCCGGCTTGAGATACGTGACGGGAATAATGTAAGCAACCGCTGGCGGCGGAAAACCCTTACCTAAATTTTGCTGAATTGAAAAGTTTGAGATGCTTCCGGCATTTGAGATTGCTGAACATGGACCGAAGGGGGTTTGAGAGAAGAAATTTGGTGCTAATGGTGAGTAGAGGAATCAAAGGGAGGGAGGTTGGGAAAGTTTCTGAATTATATGAAAGAATACATATCCTAACATTGATTAAGATTATGATGGGATTGATTATTGTAATCCAATGTAAATAGGTTGTAGACTTCACCATCAGAATTATTGAGATTTGACTATGACCGAATTCGATCATTGAATAATCTTTTAGCTATTCGAAACAAGTTGAAACGATGATTTATAAAACAAATTGATAGATGTAGTAAGCAGTAATTTGAAATGATATGAAAATTAAAATTGTTATTATAATCCTTATTTTTGGCTGTTGAAAAAGTCGTAGAAATTAGAATAAGACGAATTTAATTTTGTTCATTTTTGTTGCTACGGACACTGCAAAGGCAAGCCAAATAAAACAATCGTATGACAAGTTTAACAAACACTTTCATCCACTACCTGATGTACCAAAGTAATGTTTTCCTCAACGGAAGAATGAACTAATAAAAATATATAGAAAACCCCAAAAACTGGTGTACCTTTTAACTCCACCGGATGCTGAGACCAAAAGAGCTACGATATAGATATGGGTTCCGCTCGGTCCGGTTAGGCAACATCAGGAAGCTAATCTGTACATTAACGTGCCAATATGCCGACAAACATATCGTGTGGCGTAGACGAAGCAGGTTGTTTATTTAGAAAACTTCGCTGGTACCTGGGCGGTCGTTCAACCGGCTGATAAAATGACAATCTGCTGGGACTATCTGTTATTTCAGGAAATTATAATTCACCCTCCGGGGACGAGTAACTCGTTTGCAGAATTTTTGCGCCCTCCTGTTTAGCTTAGAATTTTCGGAACGTTGTATGAACAAGAACTTCCTAGTTTTTTTTTTACAAACAATTTACCTACGGAGGTGTTATGAGGTGTTGGAGTTTACTCAAAAAAAAAGGTTGTTTACTTATTGGAAAAAAGAACACCACTACCACTCAGCTTCCAGGAATGAATGAACAGGTTAATCAGAGAGTGTGCAAACTCGACGCCACATGGTTTCAAAGTAATTCTGGCAGCTCAGTTGTAATTGAAACCACAACAAACGACCCCTACATCATTTGGACGAAAAGTTGCATACAAATCTCATACAAACCTTCCCCCCATTAAGGTCCTCAGTAGCAGCACGTAATGGAGGGAAGGCCAGTGTCGCGTAGCATGCCTCTGCAACATTTGTATGCTACTCTCGAGCAGCTTTCGGACAGTTTTTATTAAATGTGTTATCATATAAAGGCGAATAGTTATACTTACCAGCGCTAAAAACACTTTAATCACACGTAACCCACCGATATGAAATTTAATTTTACACATTTTGTAATTAACAACGGCATATACGTGCGCATACAACACTTTGTAATAATTTTGGACTTTGTCTTTCGCTTCATTTAAAAAAAAATGCACGCAATACTTTTTTTCATTGCGACGAGGCTAAACGAGGCAAAGTGTTTTGGATTTGTATGGAAAATATACGAAAATGCTCGATGTGTCTCCGATAAATCTAGCGAAGACATCGGTGTGTCTCGGGTTTGTATGGAGTGCAGGAATATTCCAGCCAAAACGAATGATGTTGCACGTTAAAATGTTATCTGGGGGTAGTACGCTTCGCCGTGACGCGCAACACAAAAAAGCTCACCGGTTCACCCTGTGCCACGGGTAGAGAAAAGCTCCACACCGCGTTAGCTTTTCGGCTGTTGCTCAACACGTGAGCAGTTTGGGCAGAGTGGGTTTTGTCGCAGCCACCTCTGTTTGCCGGAGCCACCAGCGAATGCCCGAGTGTAAGGTTGCTACACTGTTGTTGCCTTCCTTATCGAGCACACGCACCAACAAGGAAGCTCTCTCCGCATCCTGCCGGACCAACACCGGAGATGGTGTGTTTGGGCAAACCAGCCGTTTCTGTGTTTGTCTCGTTATGCGTTACGCGTCATCCAAGTGGGGTTGGTGTTTCATGGGAGCACGGGAGAGATGAGTCACTTCACGTGATTATACATCACGGTTTTCGGGTGGTTCGTTCGCATCCTCCCGCTGGGGCAGTGTTGTAGCTAGCTAGCTGTAGCCCAATCCGTTTCGGATCCACGTTTTCCCGTGCAGCATCGCAACGTCGTCGTCCATCGTCACCGTTTTGGGCCAGATGTGGCTGGCATTCGCGTTCGATCGGTAAACGGTAACGGTTGTGTGTTGTGTTGTGCGCTCAGTTGCTGCTCGCAGCTCCGGAAATATGTTTCCAATAGAGAACAAAAAGTTTGCTTAACGCGAGTTTGGCAAATGTGTGCGAGTGTGTTTGTTTGTTTTTTTTTAATTCGTGCAACTTGCGTTCTACCAGTAATGAATATGGTGTGCTAGCGCTAGTGTAAAATTCGTTTTTTTTTCACCTTCACTATTATTTAACTAAAGAATATCGCATCGTGAAAGGTATTATATTACGTTCCTGGTTTTCATTGTGCAGCTGTTGCCTTTCCTGTCGCGCTTGTAAAATTTTTTTTTTCATTTTTCAAAATTCATTTATTCCTTCTTTCCGGTCCATTGGAAACCGGTTCCCTTGTCTCCCACCCGATAGCTCTCCGCTACTTTATAAATCGCGGCAAATAAAAACCGAACAAAAACGTGCTCCCGCCTGACGCGGGTTTTGTAGCGGTATGCAGCCGCTGTGGGTGGACTGGTTTATGGTTGTAGGATTTTATGCGATTTACGTTGTGTTTTTACGTGCAATCGTGGTGGTGTAGCACCTTGTGCTCGAACGACCGGTGGTATGGTTTGGCTTCGCGATTCGATTAGTGGCCATCCTTTAACCTCACGCTACCCAATTTACAACGCCAGTGCTTTAAGGGCGTTAGCGTGTAATGTGTGTTCATCGTTACCACAAATTTAAAATTTTTTTTTTTTGAAAGCAACCTCTTTTGTGGTCACGAGAGTGCCGTGTCGGAAATCAACCGATGTGGAGCAGCAGAATTGGTGATTGAGTGTGTAGTCTGCGGGAGCTAATTGCTCCAGCTGACATTATGGTGCGGTAAAGGAAATCCTGCATGCAAGCGCAAACAATGCACAGTGTCTCTCGAAGCCTACTTGGTGAGCTCGTGTGAAGCAAGTTTCTAATGAAAAAAAAAAAACGATGTACCACGTGATTGCGACTGCTAGCGAGCTGTAGCTTAATCTTTTTTCTCACGTAGCAGTTGAAGGAATTTTAATCAACCCCACCACAGGTTGCTCTTTGGCGCAACATCACAGGGAAGACTTGTTTATAAGTACGCATAGTTTTTGGAAGGTTGGCGAAACCGACAATCATACGCGTGTTTTTGTGTGTGTGTACGGGTGGGTTGCCATTAAGTAGTGAGATTCTCTCGCGCGCAAACATCTCTTGCCGTCCCATTGCAATTCCGAAATGGATAGTGGAACCCCACCCTCCTGCTCCCTGCTGTCCCCGGAGGCAGCGACATCGCCTAGCGCCTCAAGTTATGCAATCCGACAGCCACCATCGTCATCAGCGCCAACAGCGTCGGCAACATCCGTTCAACCTGTTGCGGTTACGGCGTGCCCCGGCACCGGCAGCAATCCTCCTAATGGTCCGGCTGGTTCGGGCGCCCAGAGTTCGCTGTCTCCCCGGCGGCGCGCACGACTTCAGCGCTCGGAACGCCTCCAATCGGACCACTCCCAGTCCCAGTCGTCCTACTCGTCCTGGGAGGCACTGATACGGGACAGCTTCGGTCAGATCGTTTGGCCCATCCGCATCACCAGCTGGGAGATGGTACAGAGCGACCGGATTGGCAGTGCGACCGGCTTTACCGCTGGTGGACGTAACGCTTCCTACCATCACGCACCCGACTACGTTGCAGCCAGGTAAGCTACGGCAGCTACGGCGGGTGTGATTTCAGCAGCCGGAGAACAGTGAAGAAAGAACAACGAAACTTTTAGCAGCGGGAAACCAGCTGGGAAAATATAAAACGCTAGTGGGTCGGAGTAAAAGTTGAATGGTGAATATGAAGTCAAAAAAAAAAGGCACGGCACAAAGAAATGATCCTTATTCCTCCGCGTAGGATCTGATTTTGTTCCAACCGGTTCGTTTGTTTCTCCCCGTTTCGGGCAAGTTTTTTAGGGGATCCGAACGTGGGCTTTTGTAAATGATGCCCAGTTATCGTTTCATTTTCTACCGCAACTCGCCCGCATTGCATAATGGAATTATGGCTCCAGACACCTGTAGCAATTAAATCTTTCCTCGTTTCTCTTTTCGTTTTTTTTACATTGCGTTTATCACATTTTATCGCAGCACTTCCGTAAGCCAGCGATTTTTCGAAATTGCTTTCGTGCGGGGGTTTGCCGAGCGTGGCACCTGTTGGTGACACGCACGCGGCTGGGATCGCTTTTTATCTGGAAACGGCTACGCTACCGGCGAAAATAAGTAATGGTGCTAATGACTTTCACTTAACAAGTCAATTCCCGCGAACAAAAGACGATACTAATGGGAACGAAATCTTTGAAATGCTTATCATTTTTCATTACGTTGTCCAAAATGCTGCCTGTGTGTAAGGTGGCCTTCATGTTTTGAGCCAATTGTTTATGAAGCTCGCACACAACAACAAAAAAAAAACAAGTTTCTAAACTAATAGCCAGCAACTGTCCGGTGTTAGCTGTCAAGAACATCGAAATGGAAAGGGAACCATTACCAATAAACCAAACACGCTATTGATTGGATGGCGCTCGTTTTCCGGCTGGCTTTAAAAAAAGCGGTTCTCCGCTGCGCTGAAAATATGGACAAAGTTTTGCTGCTGTAAAGGAAACATAAAAACAACGGAAAACTCGCTCAATTATAACTTTGGCAGTTGCGTTAGGCATTTGGAATGCGAAGCGTCGATGCTCAATTCGAGGGTTTTCGACTCCCCGCCACTGGATTGACGCGTTAGGTCTCGGTAAACATTCCACCAGCTTCTGAGAAGTTGCTTTCATTGTGCAAATTAATTGGTGACACAGCAGAGGCTATTCATTCGAGTGGTTTTCCATACCCTGTGAAGATGTGTGCGAGATGTATGTGTGGTGGTGGCTTTTTTCACTCATGTCGCTGTTTATCGTCACAGTATATGTCACACTCCAGCCCAGTTTGCCGAAGAGTTAGAAAGGGCTCTTCTGTTGAAATAATATTCATGTGTCTTCATGTGCAAGTGTGCGTGTGTGTGTGTGTGTGTGAAAAGAAACATTTACCGACGTTACGGCATAGCTGAACCGCCAGGAGGCAGCAAACAAGCAACAAATGCAATAAAGAACCGTCTACGGACGACGTATGGTTCGGGAATTTTTGGCATGCTTTCTGCCCATTCCTCGGTTGCTTGGGTTTAGATAGTGCGTTTTTGGTGCTCTTCCACGTGGAATCAGCTATCCCGAGGCAACCAACTCAACCGGATGCTTGCTGTGAACGGCAACGATGGATGGTTCAGCGAAACGTAACGTTATGAAATATATTATCGGGGATAGAACTACGGTCGACCGAGGTTGAAATGTGATTCGGATAGTTGAAATGTTTTTCTTTCTGCGAAAAACGAAACTCTACAAGATCGCGAGGAATTACTAAGAATGCATTAAATGTGTGACGGATGAGAAGAGATAGTTCTTCAAGTTTTATACATGATAATCGAACCGGGATAACCCAGCGCGCCAATGGGGTTTGAATACTTTATTAGTAATAATGACATCTGCCGTCTTATGAATCGTTTATAGAAGTTTTTTGCAACGAAAGTATTTAATCTAAGTTCCTGGAACCATTTCTTGAATCGTGACGAAACCGTAACATTTGATATGGGTTTGATTTAGATACTTTGCAGATAGCATTTCCAGATTATGATTCAAATGCGCCTTTTTAGCCTTCCACGAAAAGGAATAGCATTTTGTTGAGGATGAGCAAGGTTGGTGGATGTTTAGGGGAAAGTTGTTTTGATTTTAGTTTATAAATAAACTTTGATAGTGTCAATAATATAATCCTAATCGACTTACATTTGATACACATTCGCCTATTCTAAAATAAGCCCTCAAATGATCCTTATCTTCCAAAGCTCTTCAAAAAAGGTAAAATGATGAATTCGTAGGTGTCGACATGCTTTTTTAAACCTCTATTTATAACGTCATCACCATATCGCTTCGCCATAGTGATGGTCTTTTCGGTTTGCATGTCTTCTGTAAAGCAAGCCAATCAGGCCCAGTGGAAATACAAATTGTGCCGATTTGCTTCGATGAACCGCGTTCATGCCCGACGCTCACCTTTCCCCATTACCACTGACGGTCAATATTTTCTCACGAGGGTCCTGCTAACGAGACACCCGTCTCGGATTGATGTTGTTTATCGCTGGCTCGGAAATGTGCTTCGATCGCAGATAAAACGGCAGCGATCGGTACGGTTTTTCTTTAAGGGAGCCTTAATTGGAACATGGATGACCAGGCAGACGCCATGGTAAGTCAGAACACGTGCGCCACCAGGCGGCTCCATCGGTTTGCCTGCTGGAACGGCTCTTATCGGTACATGTACACACTCAGTTTGCTAGGGGAGATTGTTGTTCACCGATAGTGCGGAGACAATGTTTACATACTCCTTTCTCTTGATTTCATTATACCAAGAGTGAAACAACATTAGTAGTCATGCCTGCAGTTAGGTCAGTGGATTATCGACCATTTTACAACAAAACCATAAATTCGCATGTCAGTGAATAAAGTTTCCATTTTCCATCAATTTCTCAATTTTATCCGGTAGGCATTGTGCACGAGGTCATCAAGATATTATCAACCACAATGAAGCAATCTTTCAACAATCAGTATAATGTATCTATACAGGCCGATGATTTGTTGTCAATGGGTATGTCCTGCGGTGAATCCGACTGTTTGCACCCCTTGGCTCCATTCGTATAAAGGAAATGGACAGAACCCTCGCAAAACATCCTTCCCCCAGATGTGATGGTTTTTGTTCCTCATAGAAACTTTCTTTCTCTCCCCTTTTGGAGGAGACTGTGTCCGTTTTTTTTATTTGATTTGACCTGATTCTTTTCCCATTTTTTTTCTTCCGGATACCAAGTGAGTGTGAAATGACATGGGTTGCCATCGCCGTGTGTCAGTAACAAGATAACAATCGAAGTTCTTTTCATATCCCTCATCACGTAGAACAGAATGAACAAAATGGCACATCAATGCTGAAATCATTACCTAGATGGGTATGAAAAGAAAACAGAGGAGTAATTTATTTGGTCAGATGGTACTGCAAAGTGGTCACCATTGGCTTTCTAGAGTAAAATTAAAGCTATCATCCGTCCATTAAAGCTGTTGCGCGGTGTTGCACAGCACTGTTTGTTATTCACACTTGCTCGAATTATATCCCTGCCAAAGGACGGCCGGCTTTTGCTACTCTTCTGGTTTGATCTTATTACGCTCGTCACGGATGCGGGTAAGATAAATATTTAATTTTCGGCGCGTTACATCTATTTGATACGGTACGACGCTTTCAGAAGGGACCGTACCAAATCCGAACCTAGCCGTGTCTAATTACAACACAAATATAGTCCAGCGAAAATTTGGTTCAACACGGTACGCTGGCCAAACTCCCACTCGTTAGGCGAGATGTTTTGTTCACGAGCTGGAACAAAGCTTTTAGACGATGACTAAAACGCGACAACATAGAACGCGAACTTAGTGCTTAAAGTGTATGTTTACGCCATTAAAAAAAAAATCATTTGCACTATTCTTATGTTCACTAATATTACTGTATGACATATTTGAATCAGCGCTCATGGTTTTGTTCGCTTTGTTCCACTCAAACGATTCAAACCTTGAAAAAACCTTGACATGTCGTGCTATGTAAACCAACCGGAATGACGCTAAACAATGACGACTATGAGAGAACAACGAGCGACATTAAAAGAAATTTGGTACCACTCGAAGTTACTTTGATGTTGGGAAGTGAAAGTCATTTATTATTTATTTTTATTTATTTTTTGATATTTTATTGTAAAAACTACGAATATTTTAAAACTTTGTATTTGTGTTGATATTGTTGTGATACATCGGAAATGATATGAAGTTAATTTGAAATAAATAATGAAGTCCCTCGCACATTGGTTAGCAGTTTCGAAATTTATAGTTTTGTGCCAACAATCCATGTTTGTTTCTTGTGAATTTCAACCATACCTTGACAAAAGTTGCTTCTTTTGTGAAACATTACCCGAACGTTTCCCGAACTTCTAGTGTGAGATTGAAAAATACAAACTTTCCATCTAAATTTGCACCTTTCCCGACTGTCGCTCGCATTTATTCCCTTTTGGGAAAAGTAATTTCCTTCCAGGAAGCTTTACTTCTTCTGTTGACGAATGTTACCATGTGTGAGAGAAAGGAAAGTAATAAAGAGAGGAAGAAAAAAAAAAGAAAGCAGTCAAACAAATGCGATACTACACTGTGAAAGAATTCCTTTACATAGTTGTTCTTTTCGCGGTGAAGTTTGACGAATGAAGAATGCAACATAAAATAGAAGCGGAAGAAAAACTTCTCCTGCTTCTAGACACGATTGCCATTGAACTATTGATTCTTCAATGTTGAAACTTTGTAGAATGTTTGGAAATCACTTCGCGGGACTGACTTGGGATGGTAAGCTGACTGTCTTTTGTGCTTCGGTTCTGTTCGATTGGTATTGATTTGCAAAGTTGGTTGTCGTTTTTGATTTATGTTTAACTCTCCGTTTGTTTTACATTTATACCAACTGCAGAGTGCTTTGCGGTAAAGAAGGAATCTCGTTCGATCATTTGCAGGTGTTTTGTTAGTTTTCCGTTCGCATATTTATACATTAAAAAAACTCTACCCCCAAAATTGTACATCGTTACAAAAATGTTTTAAAAAAACATATGTTCCTTCCTATTTAGCTACATGTCAGCCGGATGGGAAAATTTTATGGCCTAGTGCGTTCGTCCTTTTATCATTGCATGCCAGCAGATGGTTTTGGTCAAACCGTCTGGAATCCCGTGAAAAACCCATTGGAAAACCGCCGGAAAGAGTGGCTCTACTCCAGCAGCCAAGCACCACTTAAAATGAAGTGTTAATTTTTGATCCTCGAACATTTTCTCTCCACTTCGATAAGAGCCCACTCGCTGGGCGCATCCCCGGCAGGGGTCAAAATTTAACGGTCCTGTTACGATGGTAGATCTTTTTGTGGCAGGTTTTCCTTTGCCGAGCGGTTTTTACTGCCTTCCCTGCGCCCGCTTAAAACATCCCCTTATGTGGTCGAAAGGCCGGCTGCGAATTAGAGGCTCTATGTTCGTGTGGATTAGATCAAACCATGGTGGGCATAAATAGCTCCACTCGTGTATCCTGGTGCAAGAACAAGCCGGGCAACCATCCAGACAAGCGCTTCCCTCAGTTGAGAATGTGGAGCACACATACAACCTGTGTGCGTGCACCTGTGTCCGTTTGGTGCAGGGGTTTTGTCGTGGTCTTGGCAAGCCTCGCTCTAAACTCAAAACCTTTTGAGGTTTGAGGACAACTTTACGGGAAATGTACGTCGCTACATCGACGGAAGCGGTTTGCACGGTAATGGGTTCTGGTGGTAGCGATGGGAGCAATCTTTATGTTCCAAGCTGCTACTCCGACACGCAACCGATGTAAGCGAACTCGCTTGCGTTTGATGCATTTCTGTCTTCTGTTTGCACACGTGCACATGGGCGAGTAATTTATCAGGTGCAGAGCGCTTCCCACGTGAAATACCCGCAGTTCTTCGCTTCGCCACGCCCAGCCACAAGCTTTAATCAAACTTTGTGAGTTAAAAGTTTGCACCAATGCATCCCGATTGCATTTTCTACGCGAGGCGTGATACCGAAATAAAGCGCGAAATGTGCTTAACTTCCTCAACTTTTCCTTCGTGTTTCTTCTGTAGCTGAGTTTCGCTTCAGATACTCATAATTGATTTACGTGAGAATAATTAAAACCATTAAGCTGCACGAAATGTAAAGCTCTTTGTGCCCGGAGCGTCTTCGTGGGGAAGATGAAGTTCAGGTCAAACTGCACTCAGGAGAGCTTAAGATCACAGGTAATGTTTTTTTTTTATAATGAAAAAGCTGGTCATAAAGTATTCAACAGCACCCGAATGCGATTCATTGCCTTAAATGTGATCTTTGTTTCTTTTTTCTTGTTTTAAAATAGTTTTGTCGATACTTTAGGAAGAAAACATTTTTTTTGTAATAATAATAAATTTAAACAATGTTTAGGTTACTTTCCTTGTTAGTGTTCAAGCCGCATGTAATTTCGTAATGAATAAAAAAAGGGTAAAAATCGTTGCACTCACTGCACAACAATATTAGCACACAATAATGGTTTATGGAAATTTAAAGTTCCTCCTCTAGCTCAGCGGATTAAAGTGGCTCGTTGAAATGCAAAGCGCTAATTAGCATACAAATGAACGCAACCATCGGAAGTGCAACAACGAACGCAACAAAGGGAGTGTGTGTGTGAGAGTGACCTTAGAGTAAAAAAGATCCAGCCAGTTCGTGATTCGATTGAGATAGGATTGGTAGGGGTTGCTGAAAATGCAACGTAAACTCCGATTATCCGAAAAAAGTAAATGCACTTCTTTCGCTTGTTGCGCTTGCTGAGTTGCATTTTGTTGCACATAGACTCCATGTTTCATGCAGTCGACGACGCTCGAAACTAGAGATCAACCATTTTACATACATTGAATTTTCAAATACGTACACTCACACACACAGATGCACCATTCAAGTCGACAGTACAATGTAGCGGAAGAGCATCTTAAATCGTTTATACAAGCTCGTATATGGATGCCCATACGAAGTGGGGGATAAAGTTTTCTCATTCCCTTTTCCCATTAATGTTTTCTTTTTCGTAAAATATAGTGCAGCTTTCCTTTTCATTCTCCTTTTAACAGTGCCTAGTTCAGTATCGTTCTACAAGGATTGAAGGATATTGCTACAGAGAGATGATGCCTGCACCTTACACAACCTTTTGTGTGGTTGGTCTGTATGCATGGATAAACTTTCTGCAATGCAATGGAAAATGGAGTTGAACTCATTCCGATATCGCTGACAGTGGAACATTAAAAAAAGATATCAAAATGTAAACATTTTTAAGACAGATAGTTAAAGTCCCAAATAAGCCATTAAGATAAGTTAATGTCCCAAATAAACCATTTCTTTAGATAATTTCCATGAGTTTAAATTCCGAAGCACATATAACCAAGGGCATTTCAGTTTTAAAATCACCTTTCCGTAGTGTGTGTATCTTTTCAATCATCCGGTCGGTAGCTTCTTGAGGAACCCCGTCCACTGATACCCTTTTCTCAGTCGAAAATCGGCCCCAAGAGAGATGATAAATTATTAATCTGCTGCCTTAAATGGCTTCCCTGTGCATGCTTCAGAAGCCACCAGGCAAATTCTTCAACATTATTCTTCGTCTCTTTAACCAACGTAAGCGATTCTTCTTTTCAATTGTTACCTTATGCAGGTAATTCGTTTGCCTGTTGTAGCGTCTTTCGGTGTGAGGCAAAGGATCTCATTTTTCCACCAGTTACCAGGGAAGTAAAAACGAAAAAACCCGCGATTAGATCACGCTTTAAGCCCCGAAACGCACATCAACAAAGCGACTCATCGTAAGCCTTTTGAACAATTTTTTTCGCGAATACAAAAGCGAAGAAAACTCGTTGAAACACATTACAAAAAAAAACATTATCGCTGAGGGAATTTTCACTGAACCCACCGCTTAAAATTGTCTCTAATTTTCCATCAGCTAACCGCATTCCTTCGCAACCGTGCAAACGAGTCCTCATCAAGTCATATATCACCGAAACATTCTAAACAACGAGCGTTCCTTTCGTCAAAAACCTTTTCGTTTTTGCTCGTCCCGTTTCGGCTTCGCAAGAAAGGAACGACCGTTATGGATAATTTTAGCGCATTTGAAGGCCAATGGGAGGGTAAAGGTTTGTGTTAAAAAATAATATGAACCCGCTTTTTTATTCGCTCAGCAGTGCAGTTGAGCGTAAGTGTAGGGATTAGTTTTAATGCCTTTCGTCTGTCGTTACACAAGGCCGACAGGGTGAAACTGCTCGCTTGCCACTCGAACGAGCATTAAACGAGAATTAATTGTGTGAAACGTAGATCTTCGGACGCCAGCCGGAGGCTATAAAAGTGCCAAGTTTTGAGTGAGACAGATTGGAAATAATTTTCGAGCGATCGGTTGAAAAATTTGGTTCATAATATGTTGCAACGATTGTTATCATTTGATTATTTTATTTTTTGTTGAACGAGAATTTTGGAAAAATATTTTCATCTACTTTGGCAGCGTTAACAAACAGGCGTTTGTTTGGAATAAAACAATTTTCCGTGTGCAACGGTACGCTCCAATGAGCTAATCAATATTTGCTAAATAATTCTATCCTCACATCCATCTCTCGCACACTCATAATAAAGGATAAGTCCATCACACCGGAATCACTAATCCCACCAGATATATTACCAAATCCTGCTCACCTAAAAAAAGGCGTGTAATTAATCAAGCCAAAACGGCAAACGGCAGTCATCCGCGTGAAATTATGTCTGACGAACAAGGCCACCACACACCAGCGGAAAAAGTAAATGAATATACCACCAAAGGTGAAGAAGCGATCAATCTAATTTGTTCCCGGTACCGTTCCTGCCGGTCGTCGGGTTCGTTACCCGTTTGTCGCCATAAATCAATCATCAACGTTCGGTTCGAGTTGCGATCGAGTGTCGATGACATTACGCTGGGCTGCGCATTTCTCACAAATAAACCCCGCACACATATATGTACACGTTTTCGTTCCCCTAAAACCCACAGTTTCGCATGCGTGACACCGTGCAACTGGTGTATATACATATTTTTTGTTATTAATTCGGTTTTCATCAACAAGGTG
>JXWZ01005387.1:0-22826 GCA_000956215.1 Anopheles farauti No. 4 | reverse complement strand
TTTATTGATGAAGAAGATAGCCTGTTGTTTACTGCTGCTTCTCGTTTTCCCACGTGAACACTTGTGAGCATGTTTGTTTTTTACGGAACCATCAACAGTAGAATTTAAAATGATATTACAAATTTCGCTCGTGTAACTACTCCCAGTCGAGCTCGATCCAATCCTCGACCAAGGCCCATGGTCGAGCGAAAAATCACTCGAGTGAATTCGATTTTGCTCGCTGGGTCGAGTGCCGTCGGTTTTGCGCGCTGGGAGACGTCGGCTCCATGAAAAAAGTCAACACCCGCGTAGCCAGCGCACCAGAGAGCCGAATTTTTGGTTTCACGTAAATTCCTGTACATACGCGTCCGACGGAGCGGATGCGGTTCAAAAATGGACGGAAACGATCAGAACGGTGCGTTGAAGGGGACACGACGGTTTTTAGAGGTTTCTTTAACCCGTTTTTTTTCTCGTGTGTTTGTGTTGTTTATCTCCATGAACAGAAGGTGCGGCGCATCATCCCGATCGTGGCTGCCCGCTGGAAGCGATCTACCATCACCGGGCGGATCGGTTCGAGTTGCCGCACGCGGTCGACATCGAGCGGACGAACCGACACACGGTGCTGTACGAGCTGCCGTATCAGCCGGGTGCGAGTAAACCGCCGGCCCCGTACGGTGGGCCGGAAACGCCGGCCGCAGCAGAACCGGCGGCTGGTACAGCGACGTTGCGGCTGCCGACGGCAGCCCGGTGCATGATGCGCAACGCGGACGGGACGCACGCCGTCGAGAGCCGGTGGACGCTGGTGTGCCGGACGCTGGCCAAACCGATCGCCGACTCGCGCCAGCTGGAGGAAGCGATCGTGCAGTACAATCCGGACTACCGGGCGCGCTATCAGTTCACCGCGCTGCACCGCCTGTTCGAGGAGCAGTGCGAGGAGGAGGAGCGTGCCGCGTTCTTCGGCCAAACGCTGCCCCGCCTGGTGGCGTACGCCCTCCGGCTGACGGAGCTGTTCCGCGTGCCGATACCGCTGCTGGTGCAGCGCTCCAACCACGCGGTGTCCATGACGCAAGAGCAGGCCGCCTGCCTGCTCGCCAACTCCTTCCTCTGCACCTTCCCGCAGCCGCGCTCGTCGGTGGCGAAAAGCATGCCGGGCGCCAACTTTGCCCCACTCTTCGCCGGCACGAGCCAGTCGGTGGTGGAGAAGATCAAGTGTTTGTGCCATTACTTCCGGCGCGTCTGCTGCACGACCGGCATGCCACCGGGGGTGCTCACGTACGAACGCCGGTACACGCCGAAGCACCAGGTGCCGGAGTGGGGCAGCGTGTCCGCGTGTTTCGCCCCGGACGGGCCGCCGGTGCACGTTTCGCCCGACGGCACGATCGAGGACCAAGGCCGGGGCCTGCTGCAGATGGTGTTTGCGAACCGCTTCCTCGGTGGCGGCGTGATCGGGCACGGTTGCGTGCAGGAGGAGATCCGGTGCGTCATCAACCCGGAGCTGCTCGTCGGCCGGCTGCTGTTCGAGTCGCTGCGCGAAACGGAGGCGTACCTCGTGCACGGTGCGGAGCGCTTCTGCACGTACGCAAACTACGCGTCCAGCTTCACGTTCGAGGCGGACCATCGGGACGATACGCCGCGGGACGCGTGCGGCCGGCGGCGGTGCTGTCTCGTCGGGTTGGATGCGCTGCGTGTGCAGTCCGGCACATCGGACGCCGGCGGCCAGTACGGGGAGCGGGCGATACGGCGCGAGCTCGGGAAAGCGTACGCCGGGTTCCGCCTGGTGCCACAGCTTTCCCCAACCGCACCCGGGATTGCGACCGGCAACTGGGGCTGCGGTGCGTTCGGGGGACACGCACCGCTCAAGGCGCTGCTGCAGCTGATGGTGGCCTGCATGGTCGAGCGTCCGCTGCTCTACTTTACCTGCGCCGAACCGGGGCTGCAGGAGCAGCTCGTCGGCATGTATCGATTCCTTGTGGAGCGGCGGGTTGCGGTCTCGACCGTATTCCGCCTACTCGTGCGCTACGCCGAAAGCCGACGGGGGGTAGAGGGTAGGGGCGGCACCGGCGACGTGTACGACTACCTTTACACGCATCTGTGAGACGTTTTTGACTATTTAACTGTATTTAAGTGTAAATAAATCGTAACGTTTGTAAAAAAAAATCCAACCGAACGATGTTTCGCTTCTGCGAAACGGATTTTTTTCACCGGCAACGACGTATCGCTTTGGAATGTGTAGCGAAAAGCCGCATTAGTCAGCTATTTAATTTCGTTTAAAATAATTTTATTTCATTACAAGAAAATAAGTTTTTATTTATGTTTGAAAGTACAAATTATATTTTTATTGTTTTTTTGCCTTTATGACGAAACGATTCATGGAAGCCGTATTTGTCATCATTCGCTTTTTTTAAATTAAGCCTTATTAGATGAAGTTATTTGTTACACTGCACATAGTACAGTTTTACGTCCATTTTTTTGATAAAACGATTTATTGCTTTCTGCGCCTTTTATTATTACAATACTTTTTTTTCGTACATTAAGTTTTTGGTTGATTGTTGAAGCGAAGGACAGCAGTCTTCACAATGTTTAAGTATTTTTTCGATTCGGTCCAACGTTGGTGATGAGATATTTTATTGTTACAAATATGACGTGATTATTAGGTGCGTCCTTTGCAGCGCAACACAGTAAAATTAAACATATTGCGCACTGTGAAAATAGCATTCGATCGAAACGATGATGTAAAACGCATGTAAACTTATCTTAACACAAATTTCACCTTTCGCTTGCTAGCATTAAAATACATAAAATACATACAACTAACCGACGGGCCGTATAACACAAAATAAATATTAAAATCTATTGCACGGAGAACCATCGGAGCAAGCAAGTTGTGCTTCATGCAGCGTGCCTTTTGAGTGAATAAATTGCGGATTAATCTCTAATTCTTTTCCTAGCACGGTTGACAACACGCAAAACCTAGCCTTCATTCATTGTCTCGTCGTTTTTCGTACCGTTTTCGTCCCCAACGCGTGCAACATATGTCCGTCGCGGCGTGGGCAGCTGTAAAATATCGGCTTGAGCCAATATCAGCCCCACGAACGAAAACAAAATGTACACTCTAATAAAGGTTGTACGATATACGGCAATCATGGTCGGTACGTGTTGTTTAATGCAGGTTTTAAATCTCATCTTATAATTTCTATTGGCTTCCAACGCAATGTACAATAATTTACAAACATTCGCTCGTTTCGTTTTCTGAACCGCCTCACTGGAATGCGCGTTTCGATTTGTTAGTTGAACAAAGCTTCAATACAGGCCTTTTTTGTTTTTTTTTTCAGAAGTTAGTATTTTTTCCGACGCCTGCCGTTTAAATTCAAATTTCCAGTAAAATTTCAAACCTAGCCAATATTTTGAATAATCAAACCTAGCCAAAGAGGGAAGAAAAAAGGGGAAATTTGTTTTTGTGAAGGAAATTCGAATGAAGCGAAAATTAGCCCGACCCGGAAGGTGGCGTGTTGTAAAACTCGAACAGCGGTGAGGTGGTGATTTGGCACACGTTTCCGTTGTCGTAAACGATCTCGAACCGAGCCTCGGCCAGGTTTAGCGCGTGATCGACGGCCGGCGGTTTGGTGGGCGACTGGTGGCCGGGCAAACGCTCCCGGTAGCGGATGTATATCGTCGGTGAGTTGGAGTGTTCATCGTGCGAGACCGGTTCCGGCGGCTGGTAGTAGGTGGCCCCTTCCGGTGGCGGTGACGGCGTGATGGTGCAACCGGGCGTGATCGGATAGCCGGGCGTGTTGATGCCGAGCAGCTGCTTCGTGTGGCTGTTCGGACCGACACCGATGCCGGCAGCCGCACCGGCGGTTGCGGACACGTTGTTGCTGTCCAGCGCACCCAACAGGGGCGACAGGGTGCCGAGTACCTGCAGCGGCCGATTGAGAAACCGGGGCGTCATCGGGAAGACAGCCAGCGGATCGACCGGACAGCCGGGTGAACCGGTTAGGCCGGCGGACATGGCGTTTGTGCCGGCGATATTCGTCGCGGTGACGGTCGAAAGCTGCCGTGGCGGCGACTCCAACCGTGCCCCGATCGGCTGCTGACCCGTTTGGCTATCCACGGACGTATCGGTCGATTTGTTGCTGAGATCTAACGCATTGGAAGTCGTTGCATTCTGCGCCGTGCCGGTTCGACTCGTCGGACGTCGGGCGCTCTGGAAGGAGATTCAATTTATTACTATCATTGTTATTTTTTTGGGAATATATCTGCCATGGTTAAACTTACTAACTATACCTTGCCAACCAATTCTAGGTTTATATTCTGACATTTGAAGTAACAAAAAAGTACAATAAAACAAATGGAAAATGGAACAAAGAAAGGAAGGAACATTCAAACAATCGGATTTAAATCTTAAAAACAAACATGAAAAGAAAAGTAAAGAAAAATCAAGAATATTCTAAAGTATGAATTTATAAGTATAAGTAAAAATATAATAAAAAAAAAACAATTAACTATTTATGGCAAAATAGATAAATAAATAAATTCAAAGAAACAGAAAAATATAAGGCAAAGATGTACAAATAGAGGAAATGACGATGATAA
Organism: Anopheles farauti No. 4; assembly: GCA_000956215.1. Classification (NCBI taxonomy): domain Eukaryota; kingdom Metazoa; phylum Arthropoda; class Insecta; order Diptera; family Culicidae; genus Anopheles; species Anopheles farauti No. 4. The sequence continues at coordinate 18,254 of JXWZ01005387.1, read as the reverse complement.
CGAACAAGAAAAACAAATAGCGAATGAGTTGAACTGATTAAAAATTAAAAAGTTGTTCTGCTTGAACACGAAAAGAATCAATAATTGTTTCTATTTTGTTTTAGATTAATTTTTCCCCTCAATCGTACCGACTCCTATGTTTGGAGCTGGTTTTGGTAGTTGCATTTTTGTAGCGCGTTGCACATCGTATATTATTTAATTTATTTCTCCGGTTACAAATTGCGAATGCGAAATAAAGGAAAAAAGCTAACATACAGGTGGGTTAAAGCGGTTAAAGCGAAAGGAAACGTTTGTAGATCTAGTAAAACGTGCATTTGATGTAAAATGTACAAAACATGGGTACATTTTAGTGAATATTTCGTTTGGTAGGTGATAGTAAAGAAAACAAATCGGTACATACACGACGGCACGCTGCGTTAGGAACCGGAAGCGTCGTTTGTCCGCCAGCGGAACGTCTGGCGGTGTACCGCAGCCTGTACGGTCTGTACGGTCTGTACGGGAGCTTCCGTTTCGGGACACGTTTCTTTGGTTTGGGTTCGCGCGCATCGTCCGGTGCTGGGACCGTGCGTTCCCGCGTCGTCGCCGCTGGTTCGTCCGTTTGGGTGGTGGTCGAGAGAAGATCCTTTTGGGGTACGGTCGTAACCGTCGCCGTTGCGGTCGCAGTCGATGGGCTGCCGCGTTTGACCATGGGAGTGCTGAAATCTAGGATGCGTATGTGCGACCGTTTCTGGCTGGAGCTGGACTGGGAGCCCGTGCGGGGCAGTATCGGATTATCGAGCGGGGTCGCTCCGGGACGGATGGCCGAATCGGAGGGTTTGATGTTCGTTTCTGTTAGTTTGGCGGGTGGGTCCGGATCCGGGTCCGATGGTGGTGGTGCTACCGGTTGACTGGTGGCGTGGCTGGTTGAGGGGATGATTGGTGGCGGTGCTTGTTGCTGTACGGTGCTCGGTTGATCGTCGGTGGTGGGTGGATAATCTTCCGTCGGCTGCATAAAGAACCCCGGTGTCACGAAGGTGACGAGCCTGCCGGACGGGGACATTTCCGCAGGGTTGGGGATCGTCTCCGTCACAGCGGGGGCCAGCAATGCGATGATCTGGTCCAGCATATGGCCCGTGCCCTCCTTCAGCAGCCCGAGCAAGTGATCCATCTGCACCACCACAGACTTATCGTTCGGCAGCGGTACGGCAGTGCTGCAGAGATTGACGAGCCGTAACACTGGTGGAATAATAGATATGAGCGCTCGCTAAGGGAATCTCTCTCTCTCTTTCTCCTTGGAATACGTACATTGACCTTGCATCTTGGTAAAATCACGCACGATCTCCCGCAGCGACAGCCGCAGATAGTTCACCGGAATCTCACCGTTCAGCAAGATCTGATGTTCCGGCTTCAGATACGGACTTTTCTGGCACAGCTGCTCCGCCAACACGTACATGTCCTCGTCAATCAAATACGCTGTAAGCGAAGAAAGCGCATATGATCATTAACCGATTCTCGTCGTTTAACCGGTGACGCTGTTCCGAAGCGTTTGATAACACCCATCCACGCTCGGCACCGGATGCAGAATGCTTACCTAATACAATGCGGGCTATCATTTCCTCGAAATATTGATCCATTGCGGGCTGTGCTGACGCTCTGGCTGTGTCACTTCGCATTCCATGCACTAGCCAAAATAACTAATCTTACGTTAACGCTATCGTCGCTCGCATCGTCACCACCGGAACGGGAAGCGGCTGCGTCTTCGCTTTCGTTTCTGCTGCTGAGTGGATCCTGTGCTGCTGTTGAAAGTGGAACCGCTTCCAGGGACACGGCAAAACTTCATATTATTCTACTTTGTTAGCAAACGGGTAAAGGGTATGATGGACAATCTCTGCCCGCGCTACTCGTTCGCTGCACTCTTGTCTGGTCGTTTTCGACTGTACGCGAAACAAAACTTCATATTTGAAACCAAACAATCCTCCGGCCGTTGTCGTTGCGCGTCGTTCTCGACAGACGGTGGGAACGAACGCCGTGTATGTAGATAAATGGTAGGGTTCGTCACGGACAACGACATTTGACAGTAACTTTTACGCCATCATGGATTGTTTTGACGTTTCGAGAGTCGTTGTACGGTACAGTGCTGTCAAACTCTGTATGGAAACCAAGGTATATTTAATATAACAATCGATGCATAGCCGCCTTGCAGTACCGCTTCAACGTTCCTACTGGAAATAGCCGATAGAACACTGCATTTTCCAAAAGCATCCAGTGCAATTAAAAAAAAAAACATTGCAAATAATCGCCAATCACCGGTGTCAAACACAATTGTGAGTACAAATACAAGGGTTATAAAAAATTCGTGCGTTTCTTTATTTTACATCAACATTATGAAATATTTTGCATCCGAGTGTATGAAATGTAAAGAAAAATAAACGGTCGAAACGGAAGCGTTTCGTTTCATGATGGTCGCTGAAATGTTTCATGCTCTATAACGTTTCATACCGGAAAAGTTTGAAAGCTTATCGTGTGCTTTACAACAGCAAACAGCACCGTATTAAAAACGATCCGGGCTGGGCTAAGTCTGATAACAGCCTTTCGGACCATTTTCGTATGCGATTAGACTAATCCGATCAGGACAGCCTATTCGTGGTGGTTATTTAGAAGGCGACGCAACTTACTGGACGGAATGCTGGCACATGTTTGTTCTGCTATCAATTGCATCCAGCTGGTGGCCGTTGGAAAACACACGATTTGCGCAACGCGCCCCGTTGCGTTGATCCTTCCGATTACCCATCAACGATTAAAGCTATCGGGTGAGTCGCGGCGGCTACGATAACCTATCGCTGTGCATATAGAAAAAAAAAAGACTTCTCTACCGGAGGCGAATAGGAGGTGCTCTATTCTTGATCGATTGCTCACAACGATCTGTTAGTTGACAGGTGGTGCCGTATCCGGTGGAGGGGCACTGGAGCAAGAAGAGCACGAATTCCAGCGATTAGATATCTCACTGCAGCCGTGCACGACACTGGAGCCAGAAACAATTGGTAATCTACGTTTGCTCCAGTCACTGCCTCAATGGGTTTCTTATTGGCCTAATGCTTCGTACTATCGATTTGCAATTGCCCGATCACGATCGTTTGCTATTGAGGGATTTTCCTTACATCATTGCCGGTCTGTTTTAGAAATAGGGTGATCTAGAGAGGGTCCAAAGGCTGCACAGCTCTCTAAACAAAAGAAGGGCGTAAAAAAAAGGAACGAAGCGCAGGTTCAGCGACACTCAGCGGCGAGTCGAGTCATCGAAAGATGGGCCGCGGTGATACCGCACCAGCCAGAGATCGGCTAAGTGGCAGTGGCGAGTCAAGTGTGTGTGGGCAGGATTGGATTGAACACCTGTTTTTGGAGGAGCTAGAGGTGTCTTAAGTGGACGCACGCTAATCACCCGCCGCTGGCGTTGGGACCCAATCTTATCTCGCACCGGTGCTATCAACCGCTCGCATTCCCGTGACCGAATCGATTAAATTGGCCTATTCAACCGAATCCGGCAGATGGCTTCCTGTCCTGCTATACTCCGGCTGCAGCGTACACCCGGGAGGCCATTACACGCCGGACCACGAGAGCGTCCACTCCAGCACTCATCGCCAGATCAACCCGGTGCCGGTTTTCCGTCAACTGCAATCAACGGCTCAACAGCTGCAACAGTCGCGCACGGTAACGACGCCGTGTGCAGGTGTTCTTCGGAGAGATTGTGTGTGTGTGTGTGTGTGATTTGTCAGTGCGTTCATGAAGTACGGTTAGGTTGTCGGTCGTTTGCGTTGAAGCGTGTGCGTTTTTGCGGTGAAAGAAATGGCACGCTCCCATGTTGCTAGTGCGACAAGATGGCGCCAGCTAGTGGAGATGGTGCTGCTGGCGCTGCTGCTGTTCGTGGCACCGTCCGCGGGCGAGGACGAGTATCATTGCGTGATGCATGACGTCTGTGCCGTCATCGGTATACACGCGCAGAACTGCCCGGTGAAGATGGCGCCGAAGCCGCTGGAGGATGCGAGTGCGGTAGAGATCATGCGTCGGCGCTGCGGTTGGATGTTCCCGGCCGACGATACGCCGGTCTGCTGTGCGGCGTCCCAAGTCGTGGAGATGGACAAAAACTTCCAGCAGGCGGAGGGTTTGTTCAGCCGCTGTTCGACCTGTCTCACGAACATGCTGTACAGCATCTGCAGTCTGGCGTGCCATCCGGAGCAGAGCCGGTTCCTGACGGCGTACACCGAACCCGTCACCGGTGCGTACGTCAACCGGGTCGACTACCGCATCGATCGGGAGTACGTGACGGCGACGTACGACTCGTGCAAGGGCATCGTGCTGCCGTCGAGCGGGAAGTACGCGATGGACGTTGGGTGCGGGTTCTGGGAGGCGGCCGGATGTACGGCAGAGCGCTGGTTCCAGTACATGGGCGCCGCCGACAACGACTTCGTGCCGTTCGAGATCAACTACCTCTACGAGGATGACCCCGACGTACGCTTCAACCAGGACGTGAAGCACTGCAACGAAGCGTACGACGGTTCGTACGCCTGCTCCTGCGTCGACTGCGACGAAAGCTGCCCGACCAGCGATCCACCGCTGCCCGACGATCCCGGCTTCACCGTGGGCGATCTGAACGGCGTCACCTTCACGATCGCGGTCGTCATCGGTGGCATCGGATTGGTCTGCATCACGCTGTCGCTGGTGTACGGCGGGAAGGCACGGAACCGCGACCGACCGCGGCCCGATCCACCGGCCATACTCGGTGGCTTCCCGGCCGTCAACCGGATGCTGACGCGACTGTTTACGCGCTGGGGCACGTGTAAGTCACGGCACGATATGCGCCATCGGGCACCTAGCCTTACGTTAGCGTCTAACGTCTTTCTCCACAGTTTGTGCCCGCAACCCGGTGCTGATTCTGGCCGTCTGCTCCTGGATCGTCGGGGGACTTGCGTTCGGCATACAGTATCTGATCATCACGACCGATCCGGTGGAGCTGTGGGCCGCACCGGACAGTCGGTCGCGCCAGGAGAAGGACTACTTCGACTCTCGCTTCTCGCCGTTCTACCGCACCGAGCAGATCTTCATCAAGCCTAAGCGGCAGGAATATGTAAGTAGCGTCAAGTCATCGAAGGGTTAGCTTCTAGTGTCGAAGTGTTTTTGTACGGTGCAATCCGTGCTGATATTTAAATGACGATTTATGAAAGGTCCTGTTGTGAGCTTAATCTTGTGTTGTTGCTTCCCGTTCTGGACCTGTAGTTCGTGCACCCGACGGCGGAAGGCAACCAAACGTTTGGGCCGGCGTACGATCGCGAGTTCCTGCTGGAGGTGTTCAAGCTGCAGCAGGAGATCGAGCAGCTCGGGCAGGAGGTGGACCGGGGCCTGGAGCGCATCTGCTACGCACCGATGACAGCGGTCGGTGCGACGACCGCACTGCGCGAGTGCACCGTGATGAGTGTGTTCGGCTACTTCAAGAACAACCTGGCCGAGTTCAACCGCACCGGCACGGACCTGAACGGGTTCGCGGTGAACTATCTGGACAAAATCAACGGCTGCACGCGGAACGCGTACCTGCCGTCGTGCTTCGGGACGTACGGTGGTCCGGTGGAGCCGGGTATTGCCGTCGGTGGCTTCCCGACGCCCGAGCCGGGCACCAATCCCGACTTCCGGCTGGCGACCGCCATCATCCTGACGTTCCTGGTGGAGAACAAGGCGAACAAGGACGAACTCGGGCCGGCGCTCGAGTGGGAGAAGCGGTTCGTGGACTTTATGCGTGACTTCGAGCATCCGATGATGGAGGTGGCGTACTCGGCCGAGCGTTCGATCGAGGACGGGATCGACGAGATGTCGGAGGCGGAGATGTACACGGTCATCATCAGCTACGTGGTGATGTTCGTCTACATCACGTTCTCGCTGGGGAAGATCCGTGGCCTGAGGCAGTTTCTGCACGGTTCGCGCATTGTGCTGGCGCTCGGCGGAATCGTGGTCGTGCTGGCCTCCGTCGCCTGCAGCTTGGGCTTCTTCGGCTACCTGGAGCTCGCGACGACCATGCTCACGATCGAGGTGATACCGTTCCTGGTGCTGGCGGTCGGCGTCGACAACATCTTCATGCTGGTGCACGCGTTCAACCGGATCGACCGGGAGCAAACGCCGGTGACGGCGTGCGCAATCGGCGAAGCGCTCGGCCAGATTGGACCCTCGATTCTGCTGACGTCGGCGAGCGAGTGCTGCTGCTTCGCGATCGGTGCCCTCTCGCCGATGCCGGCCGTCAACACGTTCGCCTGGTACGCGACCGTCGCCCTCGCCGTGGACTTCCTGCTCCAGATCTCGGCGTTCGTCGCGCTGATGGCGCTGGACGAGCAGCGTGTCGAGCACGGTCGGCTGGACCTGTTTTGCTGCGTGCGCGCCTCGAAAGACCCGAACCAACCGGCCGATGTCGATGGGCCCGGTTGGCTCGAGCGGGTTGTGGAGCGCTTCTACGTGCCGGTGCTGCTGCGACCGAGGGTACGGTTGGCCGTGCTGGCCGTGTTCCTGGTGTGGGGCTCCCTGTCGCTGATGGTCGTGCCGAGCATCGAACCCGGCCTCGATCAGGAGCTGTCGATGGCGGAGGACTCGCACGTGGTGAAGTACTTCCGGTTCATGGCGGAGCTGTTCTGGATGGGCCCGCCGGTGTACTTCGTGCTGAAGCCGGGCCTGAACTACACGCACACGCCCGATCAGAACCTCGTGTGCGGCGGTATCCTCTGCAACACCGACTCGATCCAGACAAAGCTCTACCAAGCGTCGCTCTATCCGGAAATGTAAGTACGGTGCGGTCCGAACGGTCGGGAGCACGGGTAGTTATTTGGTTTTGTTTTGCTTTCGGTTCCGCTCCGCCAGGACGCACATAGCGCGGCCGGCCTCTTCTTGGTTGGATGACTACATCGATTGGCTGTCGATCAGCTCCTGCTGCAAGTTCAACCCAACGGATGGATCGTTTTGTGCCAGCAACAGTAAGTATTGCTCGTGGTTAGAGTGAGTGAGTGAATCTGGAAGGAGTCGCAATGTGGCTCTCCATAGATACGGTTCACATCGCCTGATCGAGAGAAACATGCACGAACTGAACGAACCTAGTTGAACGTTTTCGATTCACTCACGCTTCAGAAGCTGGGCGAACTAAAAATATTCCGCCTAATACTATATGGAAACATGAACGAACTGAACGAACCTAGTTCGACATTTTCGATTCACTCTCGCTTCAGAAGCTGTGGTAATTGAAAATATTTATTCTTTTACTATATTGAAACATGAACGAACTGAACGAACCTAGTTGGACATTTTCGATTCACTCTCGCTTCAGAAGCTAGGTGAACTGAAAATATGTAACCCATTACCATATTAAATCGCTCGTCCTCCGTCACGCAGTACCATTTTGTAGCTCCTGCCCGCGGGAGTACGACGAAACGGGCATCCGGCCGTCGGTGCCCCAGTTCGAGCGTTACCTCGAGTTCTTCCTGTCCGATCTGCCGGACGAGAACTGCGCCAAGGCGGGCCGGGCGGCTTACTCGCGCGCTCTCAACTACCTGCTGGACGCGAACGGTCGCCTCAGCGTGGAGGACTCGTACTTCATGAGCTACCACACGACCGCGGTCACGTCCCGCCAGTTCTACACGGCGCTCGAGCAGGCCCGCCGCATCTCCGACGACATCCAGCGCATGCTGGACGAGACCGGCGCCGGTGTCGACATCTTCCCGTACAGCGTGTTTTACGTCTTCTACGAGCAGTACCTCACGATCTGGGCGGACGCGATGCAGTCGATCGGGCTGTCGCTGGCGGCGGTGTTCGTGGTGACGTTCCTCGTGACCGGGCTCGATCTGCTGTCCGCGCTCGTCGTCGTCCTGATGGTCTTCCTGATCGTGCTCAACATGATGGGGCTCATGTGGCTGTGGAACATCACGCTGAATGCGATCTCGCTCGTGAACCTGGTCATGGTACGGTATCATGGTGCGAACGCGAACTCGGCACCCGTGTACCCGCTAACGGTCGCCTTTTTTTTTGTCCATTCCAGAGCGTCGGCATCGGTGTGGAGTTTATCTCGCACATAGTGCGGACGTACCGGTACGCGCATGGCACGCGCCCGGACCGCTCCGGCCAGGCGATGGTGCGGACGGGCAGCTCCGTCTTCTCCGGCATCACGCTCACGAAGTTCGCCGGCATCATTGTGCTCGCGTTCGCCAAGTCGCAGATCTTCCAGATCTTTTACTTCCGGATGTACCTCTGCATCGTGCTGGTGGGTGCGGCTCACGGGCTGATCCTGCTGCCGGTGCTCCTGAGCTACGTCGGCCCACCAGGACCACCACCATCTGCAACGCAGCCGCCAGCGGAGAAGACCGAAAGGCTAGAATCAGCGGAAAAACGTTCCTACAGCGCGGCAGGAGCGAATGGCGATCAGGCAGCTACGGAGGAGCACGGTGTTGGCAACGGTCTGTGCAACCAGGAGCAGCGTGATACAGAATCCCCCTAGGTGCTAGCTGATCTATTTTTTTAATCTTTAATTTATTTACCTTCTTTACACGTATGCGGTTTTATATAACAAATAAATAAAGCAAATTACACGGATACTACTGCACGCCTGCAAGCTCCTGGGAGCAGAGATACACCTTCAAGACGTGAGCTTGAACGGAACACCGGCAAATCGTGGCCGCTGGGTGATACGGTCCGCGTTGATCTTCTCGCCGACGAGCGTTATCGGTGAGCGCTTTTTCGGGTGGTACAGCAGATGGAAGTCACGGCCCTCGTACCGGTAGAATGGCTCGAAGTGCCACCCGTAGCTGCCAACGACAGAAAGAAAACTCTTGTTGTAAGCCGCACCTGCCTGCCTAACCGAGCGCGCCCCCTATCCTACCACTGACTCTCGGTGACCGGTTCCGGGTAGCGATCGCGCGGACCTTCGGCGATCGTTTTCTCCACCAGCGCGCAGTAGTGGTCGAAGTTGGGCAGCCCGCTGCGCCCGGCCGCGGTCGAGTCGTACTTCGACCAGAACTTGATCGCGATCGGGACCCGCTTCAGGCTCGGCAGGAAGCTGTCGTACAGCCGGATGAAGCGGTTCTGCCGGTTGATGAGCTCCTTCTCGAACGCGTACGACACGATGGCGGGCGGCCGTGGCGCGGCATCCTCACCCTTCAACATGGCCGCCATGGTCGTATGGTGCCGGGAACGCCTGTGCCGAACCGACTCAGATGAGCGGAAGCGATGAACTAACCGCGTTAGCGGCGACCCCCGGAACCTGAAGACGCGCTCGCTGGCCGCGGAAACAAATCACGCTTGTCATGCCCGCCCGAAACGCCGGCCCAAGGCATCTAAGGAAAATAGTTAAAAAATAACCGAATCAAACACAGACGCGCTCACAACGCCATACTCCCGGCAATATCCGGCACGGTTACCTTGAGCTTACCCGCAGGTTTCTTGCCAAGGTTTTCCACCGCAGAAGAAAAAGGCGGCCCATAATCAACACAGGAGCGCAAGGGGAGCTCCCACTCCACCGTACTAATAATAGTAACTGCCGACTGCGGATGCCTCAACTAATGACAATGGAGCAGCACGGGCCGCTACCGTGCCACCGCGGTAGGCAATACTAATAAAACTAATAACGAACTTGATGATAATAATCGTAACCAAACATCGCGGCAGTTTGCGGCTTGATTGAAGACACGGAACGGTACCGCTGGAAACCTGCCTCCAGAAGCCCTTAGACCGCGCTGCCGTACCGGGCGACATTCGGTGTCTTCGAACGACTTCCGAGTGCTGCCGCTCCGATGGCAATAAATTGTTTGAAAAGTATTCCCCTTTGCCGCTTCCATCACTCTCTGTCAGCGTCTCGTAGTTCAAAGGAATAACGAAACGAAATAAAAAGTAAAGTCTTCGTCCGCAAGCGCTAGGAGCGCCGTGAAGTATTTGATTGACCTTCGGCCTAGGATCGCCTCCGGCGCTAAGGACGCCTTTCGGGGTTGCGTCCTTGTTTCTCACCCGGTCCGGCATTCCGCCTGCTCGCTCGGAATTCGGCCTAATGACTCGCTGCGGCGGTCCTGCGGGTACCAACGATGTTTGTTCACTAACCGTACCCGGTACGGCGCTAATCGTTAATAACGTGGAGCGTTTAAACCGCAACATGCTACGAGAAAACCGATAGTTTGGGACGTTCCTAGAAGATACGGTAGGCACTAGGACTACCAAGTGCGTTCGAGCGTTCCTTCTGTCTCTATCTTTCTATCGAAGTCTCGGAGTTCCGGTTGCTATCGTCCCCGGAGCAACACAACCAAGAAGTAGTTTGTTTGGGGTTTGTTTTTTTTTTTTATTTCCCCAAAGAAACGCTCCCCAAGAAACCTTTCGACTTCGCAGTTAATAGAGGATGACATGCCAGGTAGTGTACCCCGCCAGTGTTGGCGTGTTTCAGGCAGCTTTATAATTGTCACTACCACGAGCGGCCTTGACATCAATACGGACTCTGCTAGCAAGCAGCTCGCTGGCCCTGGTCCCTGCCGTCGATGCAACTAGTTTCGGTGACGGCAGCCACAGCAACAGAACAGTGCGATAGAGCCTATTGTGCCAGTTTTCACCTACCGCTCCTATCGGTTTGGAGAATTTTTCTGACTTCGGGGGGGAGCGTACAGAAACCAATCAAAAGCCCATCAATCTGCGCTGACAATTGAACCGATTCTCCGGGCTCCAACCGCCGGAGTGTTGCCAGGTCCATGGCGGACGATCGACGTGACGCAATCCAGCAAACGTCGTTTCCGGCGTCACTAATTATCTCGCACCAGGTGACTCTGCAGTCATAGTGAGCTGGTTCGTTGCATTGTTTTGCTACATTCGCACGCTTATCATCGCGGTTTTCGGTACGTTCGTGTTGTCATCGTTCGCCCATTAGCAGAAAACTTCACCTCGTCGGTGCTCCTCAGGTGAGTACAGTGAAAAACACGTGAAATAAATCCTCCAAACCCCGCGGCGGCGGTTGTTACGTTCGAAGTAATGGATTAGGATCAATTCATTTCGCATCAGACAAACGCCGCGGCGCACGGGAACCGGTGTCAAGACTTTCCCGGTGCTCTTCTCCGGCCCGGGCCAGAGGACAACGACCAGACGAAATTATTGATTCTCGGCTGGTCTCTTAGAAAACCAGCGCGGTTGGTCATAGCAGGGGCAACAACAACAACAACAAAAAAACCGACGCTAAAATAAAGTGAAAAAAAGGAAACGTCAAACCTACCGAAAACAAAATCCGTACCCAACGCCATGGGGTCGATCCCCCCCTTCCCCGCACACACAGCCACACAGGAAGTAGTTACGCTCAAGCGAGCGTGCGAGAGCGAGAGGCCCGGCTACCGGGTACGTATTTGGCAGGCAGCTCGAAATTTTGGCTCGCTTTTGATTTTCACCTCACCGTTTGCGTGTGTGTGTGTGTGTGGGTGAGTGTATATGACTCTTTTTATTCTGCTTTTACGTTGTCAGCAGTTCAAGTGCGGCTGCTTGCCGTGCCGTATTGTGGCAGTGCCGAAAATTTGCACGTAACTTTCCACACCGATTTGATTTGTCGCGCGTCACCGGAGGCGAATGATCTGGTGTGAGTGTAGAAAAGGCGAGAGATGTGTTCAACTATTGGCTGCAGGTTGACGTTTTGTTTTCGAGTCTGCTATGACGCCGATTTTTTAAGTTTTTTTTTCAATTTTTTTAACTGAGAAGTAACTTAGTAGAAGATTCAATTATGCAATGCGAATTTGTAACATTTCTAATGATATTATCAACATTCTCCACGAACATTAGGAGATTTTTTAAATAAGTTGATTTATCTCGCTTTATCTTTTTACGACCATTTTTCTACTGAAGGAATAAGAGCTTATTTGACACTTGGTGACTATCAAAACAAAGGCTAGTTGTATATGGATGCAATCAGCTGTCAAAGTTTTATAAATCACCTTAGCAAACGTTAAATATGAAATCATCGTAAGACGTAAGGCACATTTATAAACATAACAGTGTCAAAACCTGATGTTTTAAGGTACGATTTCAAGCTAGAGTAATACAAGCATGGTTGGATCATTTGATTCGATCGAAACCTTAGCGCGCGGGAGTTGCTTCGGGCTTTCGGACGGCAGCCAACAACATGGGGTTGGCCGAAGGCTATCCTCCTACGGAAACGAGCGTGACGGCGTCCCGTGGAAAATGAGCCCGCAACCGTATCTCGTGCTCATTTTCACACCACCACCACCACCAACACACACACACGCGCTGCCGTCGTTTTTCTTCCGACGTGCGGGCGCAACGAGCCGTGTGTATTCATTTCGTTTCCGCGTTTATAATAATTTGATCGCACCATGAATTATAGCGATCCCTCCGGGGCTGGTCTTTGGCAAGATCGAGGGCAACGCTGGGGAGGCGGGAGCCGGCGGAGCGGCCCGTCAGTCGCCGGTGTTGATGGTCAGTTTTGGGTTTGGCTCATGAAACATGCACGGTTCAATTATTGGACCGTCTTGCCGGGCGGCCGGAGTGGAGCTGCTGCTTCTTCTCGGAGTCGGTTGGCTTCCACTCGCAACAGGTAGCTAAAGGGGCGGTTGGGTGGCTGGTGGTGTACAAGACATCGGACGGCTCGTTTATTTTGTTTGGAAGCAGTTGTAATTAATTTACATATCACCTCCACGGTGCTTGCATTACCTCCAGAAGTTGGAGCGACCAGCGCCACAGACATCCACAGATCAATCAGTTCAATGGGACGCTCGCGTCTTGCGGGACTTGGGAGGCGTTGGCGAAGATTCGTTGCGAAAAACGGTTCCGACTGGCTATTTACATCTTGATTTCCATACTTGCGGTGTTGGGCTGGGAATCGTTCCTGCTCGGGAAGCAACCCCGACTGAAAGCGAGTCGAACGACCGAAAACGAGACACTTGATTTCTAGTGAGATACCACCAAACGTTCAACATTCTGGCTTTGTAACCTCCTCCCTAGCGGCGTTAGAACACGGTCTACAGGCACGCGTAGCATTCCAACGTACATTTTTGGCAACGAAACTAACCCGGCTAACCCTACAACAAAAAATCGCTCGAAAGACAGGTGCAACCGGGGTGAGAGTCTAAATACCGAAGCGTCGCAAAAAAACAAAAAAAAAAACAAACGAAAACAGATACATTGAAGGGTTGAAGTGCTCGGTTGAAAGTTGTGTTTCCGAATGTTTGACCGGCGAGGAACACGAGCACCGTGCGGTTTCGGCAGGCGTAAAACCGGCACGACGATGCGCTGGACGACGACGAATCCTAACCAACCATCAAATGCGAAACAGCTGCCCATACCCGGACATGCACTGCGTAGTGTACCCGAATTACCCTCGACCCCGGACGCCGGCCCGCCGGTGCAGAAGTATGTAAATTAAAATGTAATAAAATTTGCATAGCCTGCCCGGGCCCGAACCCGGGTAGATTGATGGATGGTGCGAAGCGGTATCCGGGGCTTAGGATTTGGACAGTTTTGCGAAGCGTTGCGGAACTTACCGGGCCGGAACTTCCCGCCGCCCGGGTGGAAGGACTCAGTGACGATCTGTGTCTTTTTTTTTTTCGTTGCTGTTGTTGTTGTTAGGCGCTTTTCCCGTACACACCTTCGCCATGGACATCGCTTGAGTGCAACGGGGGGTTTTTTTTTTTTTTTTGGTGTGTTGGGTGTGGTTTCTTTTGATTTCGAAAATGAGATAGCGCCGCGTTGTGGTTATTTGGGCAGTTGCTGTAGCTGCGAACGTGGAGAGGATTATTCGGATCGATTTTCTTAAATAAACTGAAACTGGAGCTTGGTCTATGCACGTAGCCAAGATGTTTTGCTATTATTTGAGTAGTACATTTGAAACGCTTCTGGTCATAATTTCTCAAAACAGTTTTCAAGACGTCTGAAATATCTTGCAATGTTTTATGATTCCTCCGACCAAGAACCTTTCATTCCAACGAGGTGGTAGACTATCAGTCCTCTAGATCGTCATGGTTCTAGGTTCTAGTCTAATTATATTGAACATCAACCATTAAAAGTAGTTTGAGACCTAGATTGGTAGTCTGCATGTTTGAAATAGACTTTCAGGGCTGAAATAGACTTCCGGAGGAACTAACTTTCTTTAAATAATATTTCAGCGTTGGTCTCCATATTAAGCTGTACAATATTTAACCATTCTAAGTGCCATAAAATGGTTGAAATTTAGCTAGAGCAAATAGACGGCACATGCGGTAGATTTTCGAAGATAGCTTGGGCAAAGACTTATATGATCCTATTTTTTAAAGATTCCTCTGGCACTTTTCGTCTAGACTTTTTGATGGTTAGATCTATTTTTTTAAATTAATAGGATTTTTAATAAAATACCAATATCTTGAGCAAAATAAAAGATCTTGAAGATTTTAAGTTATCATTGACTTGAAAGTTTGAAAGCTTGGAACTTCAGAAACCTATTTTCAAAACTGCACATATTGCTGAATAGAATCAATTTGAGAGTTAGTGTGATGTTCTACAGTTTCAACGTTCCATGTGGACTGTCTGAAAGCGATACAACACCCGTGAAAGCACTGGAGGTTCGAAGACTTCGAAGTCAGGATAGTCTCCCGCTAGGCATCTGGAGCATTGCGAAGTACCACCGGTGGGCTTTCCATCCAACCTTCCAAGTTCAATGCCGGTACCAGCAGCGTATCGCATCATTTTCCATTACCATAAATTAGGCAGTACCCAGTTACGGTGGGCATTCGCTGTCCGCGTGCGTTGCGTGTGAATCGGAAATCGACACAAGGGCCGCAGCGAGACGGGGGAGGCGATCGACGCGGGCCGACCACCGCAAATTGAACGCACACACGCGCTCCAGTTCGGACGAACTGGGGCAGCACGACCGCAACGTCATTATTTGCGCTACAAAACTCACAAATAATAACAACCCAGCACCAGCTCCGAAATACCGACACGTGTGTGTTCGCTGACCATTCCTATCGGCGAAGCGACCATTCGCACGCATCCGGAAAACTGTCCAAACGCATTCCTGGCTCGGCGCGACGGAGCAACGAGGGGAAGATATTCAATTTGCCGGTGTGTGGTAAAGGAAACAAGGGTGTTTTGATGTTTTTATATAGCTGCCACCAGCCAGGGTGAGCAGCGAGTGTACGCACCTGACCGGCACCGGGGTGGCCGGGGAAGTTGCGGGTAGTCCAGGAATGATTATTTGTAGCAATTTTTGTGCGCTCTCCCTCTTCGCCAGGCGTTCCTGGAGGGAGAAGCGGGAGCAGCGAGCGGTCCCGGGTGCTTAATCGAGGTCCCTCTGCCGGCCGAAGCCGGTGTGGAATGGAGCAAAAACGGCCCATTACACCAGCCCGGAGAGGAATTATGAAATGCATCTTACCGCCGGGCTCGTAGCGCAGCGACGCGTGTGCGTCCGCGTTAATTACATTGTTGAGTTAATTGAAACATTTAAACTACACACACATTAAGGCAGGTAGGTGTGCACCGTGGATAACGCAATTAATAGCCGCGGTGCAGACAAGCGCGCGCTTTTTTTTTTCTTTTTTTTTTTGTTGCCCACACCGAGCACGAGGGGAAGAAAGGTGCAACAATGCGGACGAGGTTCGAAACCCATTAATCAATCAATTAGGCTACACCCGTGCTTGTGTGATGAGCCGTGTGTTTTATGAGGCACCGATTTGTTTTTGCATTTTAAGATTTTGTGTTGAGTAAAAAAAAAAGCTGCAGTAGGAGTTTTTTTTTTCATTCCTCCTAGATGGTAGATGGACCAGGTTCAGATGAGATTGGGGGTTGTTAAGCCGTATGGGAGATTTTATCGGAGAGTTTTTTGATACATTCCAAACTGAGGCAGTGTTGGATAGTCTCTAAGACATACCGCGATTTAATCGAAGCAAGCGGAGTTTGAAATTTCATACAGGAAAAAAATGCTTAATCTCGCTCGAGTCAAGCGCGCTTCAGTTTTGCGCCGAAAAAAAGTGCTTTCATATTTGTTTACATAATCGAATGAGATGATTATTTGTTCACATGGTGTCTTATTTCACGACTTTTTCCTGCGATAAATGCGTTTTTATACAAGCAATAAAAAAATGGCAAAATTGCGAACGAAATCCACGTGACGAAATCCACGTCAAATTTGGCAATTGCCAATTGCGCCGTAAAAATCGCGTCGCTAAATTTGCTATAAGCCTATAATCGAGTTTGCACTTGAACGGATCCAGCGAAACACATTTTTATAGCAAAAAGTATGGAAGGTAATTACAGCGGAATTGATTTATATGTTATTTGATACTTAACAGTGTTAGATCAATAAATAGCTAAAACATTTTTTATTGAATAAAAGTTTTTTTTATCGATTTTATTTTATTTTGGACCACACAAATATTTGCGTTTTCGATCAAAATCCAACCCTCAAACTCATCGGGTGTTTTACGACATCCGTCTTTCGGATCGGATTATGGTTTCTTTTATGGTTTTCCAACGGTGCGAAGCAGCGCAAGAACCAAATCACTCAACTAACCGTGGGTAGTTGAATGAGGCAGGGATGGAAAATCATCAACTCGCTGCTGCTCGTAATCTACTTTAGTTTGGTGGTGCTATCGCTTTCGCTCCCTTCCGAAACAAAGCCAAAACCATCGTCCCCCCCCCCCCTCTCACCCTCTCGCCCTCTCGGCGTTGGCCACGCAAAACGGGCGAAGAAAATTACACCGCCGTGGCACGAAATTTCTTCCGAAAATTTCCTTCACCCGAAGAGTTCGTCGGCCACGGTGTCTCGCATCCGCGCACACTCAACGGCAGAACATTTGCGGTAGGTCACGTAACCATCCTGGCTGGCTGGCTACGTGCTAACCCGTGGTGCGATTCTACCTTACACACATACACGCGCCGCATATGGTGCACAGCAGAAGTAACAAAATAATAAAAAATAAAAAAAAAACAGCAACATTCGGCCCTTTGAAACGCGTTCGGTAGCGAGTTTCACTACGAAATTCTCTATCATGACCTTCTTTATATATTTTTTCCTCTACATTTTTATACCGGGAATTACGTTATCGCATAGGGAGGGAGGGAACAGCAGCCCGCCCCGTTCCCGCCCGGACGAGGGTTTGTTTGGGATCGATCGACCGAATTTTCTTATGCCCCAGCCGAAACGAGCCATTTCTTTTCACTGCTAAACGACGGATCGAGCGCTGGGAGTGGACAATGTTTTATTCACACCGCCGAGACAGCTTCCCGTCCTGCAAAATGCTCGTTCTATCTACATTACGGTTTCGACACGAATGGTGGTGAATTTTGTGAGCGTAGAAGAAGCAGCCGTTTGGAAGGAAAATGTAAAAATATCTAAATTAATACGTTTTAATAGAAAGAAATATTTTTCTGGTTGATTTTGGCTTGAGACTGACAGGAATAATAAGCTTTATTTTATTTTTATTATATTATTTTTAATCGAGAGGCAGTTCCAGATAGAAAATATCCATTTCCACTCCCATAATGTTAATAAAATGCAAATAACACTCAGTCTTACGGGTTGATGGGCGAATTGCCTTCTTTTTGGTCCTTCTGTGAGTTATTTTGTTAGAATTTGTCGACAAAACGCTTTACTGACGCATTATACACGAGTTTTTATTGGTTTTTTTTTCGAGCTGTCATACAAAGTTGCCAACACCCGTTTGATCCTGCTGCTGGCTTTCACCCAGTGGCGTTTGCTGGTGATGAAGCACCCGATTGGGCGCTTGGTGGGGGTGAGGTTTTCGGGGTTGCTGGAAGGGGAGTGGGAACGTGTGGTTATTATTTTTCCACCCGACTTGACGCACTTCGGGCCGTTGTGTCGGCACCGTTCATCGAAGTATATTTTACGGATAATTACACCGCGTATTATAATGAGAATAGGCGGTGCTGCGACGGACAGGCCCATCATCCCGGGCTTTTTGTTTTTTTTTCGTAGCTCCGTCTCGCTAGGGTTTTTTTTTTCTCCACCCATCCCACCCACCCGAACGATGCACCGAACCGATCCGAAACGAAATGACGAAACGTGACTAAAACTGAGCCTGGTAGCGTTACAAACAAAAAACAAAAAAAAAGAACAAAACACCCAAGCGGCACAGAAATCGGTCACTTTAAAGTTCTATCCCGCAACGGCAACGGCAGCACGGGGATCAAAGGGTTCCGCACGTGAATAGGCAAACGGGCGGAACGAGCTCCTGTGCGGCATAAACAAAAATAAAAGAAAAATGAACAAAAAACAAAACGAGAGCGAAAAAAAAAAA
>JXWZ01005386.1:0-22719 GCA_000956215.1 Anopheles farauti No. 4 | reverse complement strand
CCACAACGGACCCGAGGGATTGTGTCGAAACGATTGCGATCTCTCGCGGTTCAAGAAGATCTCGCGGAAGAGAACACGCCGCCCGCCTATCTCCGTTTCTTTTTGCTCTTGCCGCTTGCCGCGAAGCTTCATGCCTTCGGAGCAGAAGGTCAAAAACGATGCCCGGCACTTGGAAGGCATGGAAGGCGAAAGATAAATCCGAACTTCGCGTCCTCCGGTTTCGTCCGTGGTTTCGGTCGCCGTGCGGTGGCAATATTTCAAATTGTGCTGCTGCTGCTGCTGCTGGCTGATGCACCTTGATTAAATGGACGAGTTGGTGCTGTTTTGTCTCCTTTTCGTGCGCACCATCCCGCGCAGAAGAATGGAACGGAAACGTTGTCCGTGCCTCTTCATCACACGACCGGGCCGAAGAGCAGAAGTGGCAGAGATTGGATAAACGTGCGCCGCGTTGTCGGTGGTGTCTTGGCTGCCCTATGGACGTGTTGGCCCGCCACGGGAAGGAAGGCATTTGTGAGCCATTCTTTTCCCAACCGCTCCGCGTATTCTGTTTCGGGTGCGGTTCCGACGACGGGACCCGGTCCTGGCGTGAAATGAAACGAAACGAAGAGAAAATAAGACTGTGTCGGGGCATTTGGACACAATGGAAGATTGGTTTCGGTGAGGAGAAGTTGGCAAAGGGGGCTGACGTGGACAGCAATTAGCAATTTTTCACAGATAATTTTGAAATAGCGTGGACAGGCGCGAACCTAGGGTTTTTTTTCCTAGGGTACTAGGAGTTTGTAGCTAGAAATGTCCGATTAAAAATTTTGATTTTTTTCAAATTGTCAAACATTGTTCAAAGTTGTTCAGCAATGAAGCAATTTTAATGAAAAATTATGCAAAGTTACGATAAATGTTTGATTGGCTGATCAGACATTCGTTGTCTGCTGTTCACGCTTAGTGATTTTTGTTTTCGATTGTTTTTTTTTTTTTTGCAAACTTAATGAACATTTAATACGAAATTAAACGCGCGAATAATTTGGATATTAGTTTTTGTTTTATGTGATTTAGTTTGATATTTATTTAATTTCGCAATCGCGTCTTTACAATCACCTCCTTCACCAAACCACTGTAAATTTCATGTGCCCCATCGTTATCATCTTCGTATTGGGTGTTACCGGTTGCATGCACCACGCCGCTTAAATACCGTCCACATTTAAGGAGCGCAGCAAACAGCTGATTTCTGATTCGTACCGCTTCACGTTGGTTGTGTTTTATTTACGTTTTTCCCTCCCTGTTTCCATTGCCGGCGCCGGCACCTAATTGATACGTTTTAGCGGCATCCGAACGGGCACCGTGGTGAAGGTGGGCTCAAAAGCAGGCGTGTTATGTGCCATAAATCAAACGATCTCCACCGGCGTCCACACTGGATGGACCCCTGTGTACGGGGTGTTGGGAAGATGATTGAATGCATCTTCCTACCCAGAGCGCATGCAGCTCTCGAGCCTTGTTAGCGTGGTACTTTAAATGTTAAACGCTCAGGTGGAAGCAGCGTAATAATGCTTTAAACTTCAATTATGTAATCACCCAAACGGTAGCGGAACACATTACTACCAACAGTTACGCGCGTCCCCTCGTTTTTTCGCTGGCGGCGGGTGGTAAATTATCGAAAATTAATTAACGACAGAATAACAATAAAAATGCACCGTAAACAGTGTCGCGGCTGGGTCGACTTGCACCGTCGGGTTCGTCGCCTGGCGCATGCATTCTCAGCGAGCGGATTGACGATTTATGGTTTTGCAAATTATTCTCGCCATGCAAAATCACTCCACATGGCTTTTGCTAGCGATCAGTCATCACCCTCATAAAACAGCCGAGGGTTCTCGCTCGCTCTTTCTGCACCGAGTCGCGCTGTCTTTCTTAAGTCTCTCACGCGCTTATTCGAATTTTATTTCTTGTTGTATGCATGCGGAGCCTTTCCGGCTATTTATTCTTCGCTGTGTTGTGTTGTGGTAACGCGTTCCGGTTGAAGCTTATTAATGGTCCATCATGTCCCGGAGGCCCACGGTGTAACCGGAGGCTGATATAATGCAGGCAATTGTGAAGGAATCTCGTTGAATTGTCGACGACGTTTGTGGCTCTCGTCATTAACCCATTTACATACATCTGCAAGGTTCGGTAGGACGTGAAAGAAGCCTTTTTTTGTTGCTTTTTGCCAATTAACACTTTCATTTGAGGTTCGCTCATTGAACGATCTTTGAAATCTTTTTGTCAGGTGGCTTTATTATACTGTGCCGTTTCGGGATCTCATACATGGAGCGTTATAGTATGACATACAAATTACCTTACTAGATTACAATTTTTGGCGATGTCTTGCAATAACGTATTGGACATTTATTTCTGAATATAACTACAAACATTTTCTATAATTTAATCCTTGTTGGAAAACAGTTTACCGATCCCTGCGCGCTTGTTGGCTTAGACACCGGCGAAGCAGACTCGTTTCGTTTTCGCGCCAAAGCGTTTGCGCGTTACTCAGCCGCCGCAAAAGGGTATACCTCGTGTGTCGTAAAATGTCAACATTTTAAATTATCGTTCAGCAGAGTCGGAGCCTGGTGCTCGATTTACTTTTTTTTTTCTTCTTTTTTGGTTAAATGCCAACCACTCGTGGAGATGTGTGTCCTCCCGCAAAACGAGCGAAAGAGAGCACCGGGATTAATATTTGTTTTTCTCTGCCCAATTGAACCGATCGGATCTTCCTGTGGCCGTGTGCTGGTCGTCCTGGGTTTTATCCACGCGGAATGCGTTTTAAACCCGTGCGGGTTGCGTGCTGCTCCTCCTAGCTGCGGTGTTTTGCGTTCTCCACGTCATCTTCGCGCAAGTTGATGAGCCCGCACAACCCTATCGCGCGATAGTGATCGCAACGCTGTACCTTGAGCGTTGCGCTCTCCAGTTACTTGCACACGGATGCCTTTTTTTCTTGTGCTTAACTCAGATTAAGTTCCACCGACGGGGGGGGGAGGGGTTTGTTCACTGCGCGGTCTTTTTTCTTCCTCCTTCGCTTGCTTGCAAGCCTTGGTTCGTCGAATCTCATCGCAGCCCACTCTCATCGTGGTTCTGTTTTTGTACATCCCATTGCTTCGTTTCTTTACGCGGCTTCTTGGCCGCTTCTTGTGCGCACGATGATGATGGTGCGGTCGACTCCAGCGTCTCCTCTCCCACGGAAGAGGGCCGCCGGTAGACCGGAGCCACAGAGAACGACGCACTCAATTTCCCTTGTGGTCTCTCATGTTGGCCTTTGTGGAATCTTTTTTGTAGTTGTTTGGTTTTTTTTTGTGCTGCATACATCTATCCCACCGCATTTATTTATCTCTTCCTTTTGGTTGCAAGATTCGCGCGGCCCAAAAGGGATGGGGAGCTTTTGGGATCTCGTCTCTTCGATTCTCTTCTCATCATTCATTATCCATTCTTTCCTTCTGCGCCGGTGTTCCCGCGACCTTCTGCGCGTGTATGATGGAGCATGATGCGGGCGCAACAGAGCCAGAGCCTACGCCGTGCGCGCTCCCTCTTTTGAGTGGAATATACGCTCGAAAAGATGGAGTTCTTCTCCTTCTGTCAGTTCTTCTGCGGTGGCCACCCATAGCTAAAGAGGCGCATGGGGAGAGGGGGGGAGGGGGGGGGGGGGAGGATAGCTGTTGTGCTTGATGAGGTACAGGAAGGGGTTTCTCCATCCATCTCCCCCTCCACCCACTGTGGGACGAAACGACGACGATGACGCCGAAGAGTGGCTGAAAAATATTGTTCGAAGCGTTTCGAAGCTAAAGCTGCTGCTTCGCCTGCTATTGAAGGAACACTACATTAAGTTGCACGAGGTGGTTTGCGGACCGTCGGTGTTGTGTTTCGCTTCCAAAGCACCTCGATGTTGAGTGTGTTGGGGTTTTTCGTTCTTTTTTTTCCGTTCAAGTTGTTCTGTTCGGTCCGCTACATGCTGGGTTTTTTTATCCTCGTTGGGCATTATATTTTGTTCTTCTCTGCGGTCACCGTTCTTTTTTTAAATTTTGTTTCATTTTTCCGCTGTCTCTCGGTTGTGATGTGAAGCCACAAGAAACGGAAATCCTGCTCACTCGAGAGCTATCTGTCCGTCCTGTTTTTTTTTTTTTACTTCAGTGCATTGTGGCGAGCTCCAAGTTGGAGTCGAGTCGAGTCTTCGGGGTCTCGGGGCATATTTTTCTTCAGCTTTCGCGCGCTTGACAGGACGCCAAATCGGGCTCGGGAAAATAAATACACTGCGGTGGCAGCAAGCGCAGAGGTCGCAACGCCGCAAATACGCCGGACGGCCACGGCACGCTGGGTTGATTGTAATCGTCGGAACCGAGAATACGGGCCTGCTCGTTCCGAGTTTGTAATTTAGATTATGAATCATTTTTGTGTATCAAAAATGGGTAATAAAATTTCCAAAAAAAATATTATTGAATTAGTTTTACACATCGAATGGCAGCAAGTTTCTGTAAAAACATATTATTGTTTAAAATACTTAACGAATTTTAATGCCCTAATGTGTTTTTAAATATATTGCTTAATATGTTTAAAAATTATAAATTCGCTCGACTCGGTCGAATATTTCTCGCACATTCTGGCCGGTGTTGTCCATTCCGTTGGCCCACCGTGAGCCGGCACCGGGCGCCCTCCGGACAATTGTGCCAGGATGTGGTTCCAGGTTGGGCAGCGTGTAGTGTTTGTGTGTGTTGGCGGTGGCGCGGTCGGTGAGATGGTAACGCTCTGGGGCTGATTGTTGTTTCGAATCGCGCAATCGGCCGGTCGTCCCTTTGCGGTGCTTCCATCAGCCTCCTTCTCGCATACACGACGCACCAACACAGCGGCTGCTCGCAATCGCTCGTTTATCTTACGGCGGATACACACGCTTAAGTGCTCTTTTCTTGGGAATGCTGCCGTTTTATTTTTCGCGCGTCCGCCTCGTCGGTTCGCCAGTGCCCGGCAAGTGCCCGAGCGCATTTTTTCTTCTTTTATTTACCTTAATAAGTAAGATTTTCGAAAGCGAATCAGTATATGGCTTTGGTTTTTTTTTCTTTAAATTTATTCTTTATTCTTTTTTTTTGCTTATGAGTATCAGTCTTGTTTTATCATAATTTCGTTGTTTAAGTATGAATTTGTTTACCATGAGCTTTGTGTTATATAAATCTTTGTTTGATTATGAATCTTGTTTTCAAAACAACACAGTATATGATAAAAATTGTTTAAAGTACTGATTAAAAATGATATTATACCTGTATCGTTCATCTAAAAACGATCAAATTTGTAAAAAACATTTAATTTTCAAAGACGATAGTTTACTTGAGCAGTTTACACGGGGTTCAAGTTGCCGACCACTGCGCTCTCCTGGTTCGCTCGACGCGGTACATTTTCGGATCGCATTTTTGTTTTGTTTGCTTCGCTGTAGCAAATGGCATCCTAAAAAAAAAGAATGCTCGAAAGAGGACGGTTCTCCACACTCACGCCATAGCCCGCCCGATGGTGGTTTGAGAAGAAGCTGATCATCATCATGACCTGCTCGCCGTGCTTGAGAACAAGAGCGCGGGCTCGCTAGTGGAGCCAACCCTGGCCCGTTGCTTTTGTAGCCGGTTTCGAATGGCAGTGTAGCAGCAGCGAACGAACAAAGTCAACTTTTCAAGAGGCCAAAAATGAGCAGAATATGAAAATCATTCTTTACATCTTCTCGCCCCGTTTCGTCCCGCGCAACGCGCACACAACACATCTGCTGCGCAAAATTATTCAAACGTGAAGCAAAGCAAATGAGACGATGACAGGCGAATCCGCCAAGAACCACCATCACCACCAGAGTATTTTTTTTTTTTTAGTTCGTTGCAGATACTTTTCCAAATTTCGTTTTCTGAAAGGAGAGACCCCACTTTGTGCATATATGCAATTTTAGTCTTGCCGGTTTCGGACATGGAAGATGACGAGTTGAGTTCCTCAGCCCTGCCTTGACCGTAAACACGCGCATCCATTCCGAAGCTTATCCGCGCTTCATATCTTGGCAAACGGTTTTTGGTGGATTTTTTTTTTCTTTTTCGGGGGTACGGGTCCGGGTAACTCAGCGCGTTCATTTGTTCGATGTTTTTAATGCCTCCCGCTTCACGCGCTTTTGCGCGCGGGTTTTCATATTATTTGTGGGGAAAGAAGGCGCTCGGAATTCACGTGGAACCAGTCGACGTAAAGGAGGAAAAAAAAACCCAAAATAACAACCGCACAGCCTCAAGTTGTTGCTTTCCAAGCTGCGGGTTTCAATTTATATGCTCCGTTTCGCTTTCCACAGCACCTCTTTTTCTACCCCATGCCTCCCTTTCACTTTGATATGCCACGTCGAATCAACTCCACTTCCCAGCTTCACCAGCGATGCGCTTTCTCGCGTTTTCCTCCCGTCCGCTTTTCTTCATGGTGGAAGGTTCCATTTCTCGTGGCGCGGCGTTCGCTGTTTGGTCGGTGCGAATTACGAGTCGGCGGAGTTTCTTCGGCGACGAGTTAAGTCAAGTTTTGGTTGCCGGGTGTGTTTCCGGTGCTCCTTCTCAACAGCCAAAAAAAAACAACAAGTGATCATCACCATGCGCTCTTTGCTCCTTTCAAAAGTAAATGAAACAAACATCGATCGCGTGAGCCTTTTGGTAATGTGTTGGGAAAGTTCTACGTTTGTGTATGTGTTGGTGTGTTGTGCTTCGACGTAAAACAGCACAAAAGAAGCAAATATTTCGCCACTTAATTGGAATGGTGATGGTGCGTTCATTTTCGTCGGAGCATTGTTTTTTTTTTGTTCTGTTCTGGAATTTATTGGCCCCCGGTTTCGGTGCGCAGTGGGAAGCGGAAATTAGTTTACGGAAAATTGTTATCATTACGATGTCCCCGAAAGATGCCAATTAGTGTGTGCCTGCGCGGCAACGTAAGGAAAATTAGCGATTCGAGACAGCCCGAACGAAAACAGAAAACTTCGCCAATGAAAGTCTCCAAAAAAAAAAACTGGTTATTGATAACATTATCTTGAACGTACCCGCAACCGGTACCTAAAATTAAATCTTAGTTTCAATCCACAGTATTCACCTTCTTAAAAAGGAAAAATTGTATTCGCTCGCCACCCACCGGCTTTGTGCCGATCAATCAGTCGATCTGTTAACAATCGTTTATCACGTTTTCGCGTATCCTCTTGCTCTCTTTCCCCGGCCTTATTTGGGGTTTGTTGCGCGGGGGTGTGTGTATCTGTGGTTGCCGCGCGTGTTCGATTTGCGGCACGAATCAATTTTTAAACGAGCCGTAAGCATGCGCCAGTCGTAATTTGCAAGGAAAGTGCCAGAAAAGCTGGTAGAAAAGAAGGCAAAAAAATCAACATCAATATCAGTAAATCATTGAGGCAATGTGCGCGCGAGATTCATTAATTTGTAATCCACTTCGATCGGAGTTTTTCATTGTTTTTTCTTCGTTTGGTTTCGCGCTGGCTTGGATAGTTCTTCGTTTGAACGAGTTGTGTTAACTTAAATGTTTTCTGTTTTTTTTTTACACTTTTTATCTCGTTCCTATTGTTTATTTCATAATTATTTAACACGTTTCGGTTTTATAGATAATTTAGTGTAAAATTAAGCTTGATGGACGACTTTTTAAACTATAAGAAATATCGTGAACTATTTGCCACTGTTTGAAATCGAATTTATAAAATTTGCATTTCATTATTTCACTTGGTCAATAACTGTGGTTGACGCTTTTAAAGCATACAAAAATACACCTACCTTTTTGTTATATCCTTCACCATTTTTTCGCTATTCAACATTGATTACTAACAGTTTGTGTTTTTCCTCTTGTGTATATTTTCAGAAATGCGACCTTTCCGGCCCTTTATAGGACATAATATTGTGGATCCTTTGGCTGAATGAATCATTTCAACTTCGTAAATGCTAAAGACACGTTGGACGGAAAACCGAAAACCGTTTTGCAATCGAGCTCGTTAGAGCGGTGCGGTTGCCGCTACAGTGTTGCTTCATTGCTTCCCCCCTTACCTTTCTCTCCCACAGCCCCACCAGGCTTTGTGATTCACTCCGATGACCGTTTGAAGTTATAGCGAAGCCCGAAGTGTTTTCGAAGCGCCTAGACCACCTGTTTGCCACCAGCAACAGCCGACCGTGTGTTTGTGTGTGCAAGTGTGCGTTTACGTGAGTGGGTTTCTGCGTGTATCGGTGTGTGTGTGTGTGTGTGTGCTACTTTTACCGGCAAGGCTCTCCAACCACAGCGTGAGAAGAGGAGGGAATCCTTCGCATGCTGCTCCGCCGGTGCGAGCCTATCGGTGTCGGCAGTGGTGTCCTTTTTCGGTTTTATTTTTAGCGGGGGGTTTTTTTTCGGGCTAGGGTGAAGGTCGTAAGGGTTGCTTCCTTTCCGGGAGTGTTTTCGCCCTCCCGGGAGCCTCGTCGTATGATGGTGTGCGCCGCGTGTCGATCGATGTTTCATATTATTGTTGTTGTTGTTGTGTTGTTGCAGGAGGAAAATGCATAAAATCATCGCGAGCGAATCGTACGGGTAAACGCGTGTTGTTTGTGTCCCGTGTGTTGTGGAGCGTCTCCGTTGAGCGTCCTTCCCACCAGTGCAATGTACGCGAATATGGCGTTCGCTCACGGTTTGTGTTGAAGTGTGTGCGGGTGTGTTTTATGCTGCTTCGTCGGGCAGCGCAGCCACAACAGCAGCAGGAGCAGCAGCAGCACCACCAGCAGCAGCATGAGGGAAATAAAAGAAAATCAGTGAGAAAATCGCGTGAGTAAGTGAAAGTGTAGGAGTCGACGAGAGAGGGAAAGTGAGAAAAAAGTATTACTGGAAAAAAAATCGGCAACAGCAGCATCATCATCGTTTCTGGTGGTCAGTTTTTTTTTTGTGCACGCGATTCGCACCAACGCACCCCGAGCGTGTGTGTCCGTGTGTATGTGTGAAAGTGTATCGATGTGTATGTTTGTGTCGTGTGTGTGTTTGCGTGTGTAACGCTTGTCATGAATATTGTGTCGCGCGCGTTGTGATCTCGCAGTACGAGCCAGAGAAAAAGAGTTTCTTCCGATAGTGTTGCCGTCAACCGTAGGGTTCCTGAAAGTGGAGCAGGAAAGTAAAGCGAGTTTCGATTGACGACGACGGCGGCACCACAGCAATGCTGATATCGAACCGGCGCCGTTCGGGTAGAACAGTAGCGGCCGGTAAACAGCAGCATTGTCATCAGCACAGCACCACCACAGCAGCCAGCAGTTAAGGTGGTGTGTATCGTCGTCGTCCCCACGTCAGAAGTCGTCTGATCAGCCAGCGTCCGTCTCAGCCTCCAGCGATGGGCGATCAGAAGAGTCAAAAGTCCGCGTCCAGCGGTGGTGCTTCGGGTGGTGGTACGAACGGTGGTGCCTCATCGACGGTGGCCGCCTCCACAACGACCACGACGACAACGTCGGCCACGTCCGGACCGGTCACGACGCCACAGCAGCAGCAACAGCAGCAGCATCATCATCAGCCACCTCCGCATCATCCACAGCATGCGCCCCATCCCCATCATCATCAGCCGCCGGGGCCGCTGCCGCCGCATCATCCGCATGCGCCACCCCATCCACACCATATGCCGCCGCATCCGCCCCATCCCCATCACCATCCGCACCATCATCCGGGTGGACCACCGCCACCGGGCGGTGAACATCAGCCACCGCCCCCGGGGCATGGCCCGCCTCCGCCGCATCACTACGAGCACCACCATCCGGTGCCCGTGTCTGGAGCACCGGGTGTGGATGCCGCGAACGGTGGCGGTGGAACGGGCGGCGGCAAGGACGGGGAAGGTCCACCACCTCCCCCAACCCATCACGGGCATGGACCACCGCCACCCCCGATGGGTCACCATCATCATCAGATGCAGCCGCATCACGGTGGGTACGGTGGGCCACCGCCACCGCCCCAGATGCAACATCAGCAACAGTATGCGCCTCGCTATCACCACCACCACCCGCACCATCCGCACGATCCGAACGTCGTCGGGCAGCCGCCGGGTGCGGGCGGCGGAGGAGGAGCACCCGATCCGTACGCACACTACCATGCGCATCGCATGGGAGCGGCTGCGGCAGCTGCTGCAGCCGCCGCAGCAGCCGCCGCCGCGTCTTCCGGTGGTGGCGGTGGTGGTGGTAGCAGTAGCGGTGGTGCGGGTACACCGCCACCCCAGCACGCTGGTGGAAAACCGGCCGCCGCAGCTGCCGCGGCCAGTGCAGCCGCTGCCGCAGCGGCGGCTAACAGCAGCCCAATGCATGGCGGCCGCCACAGTCGCTATCTGCCACCGCAACAACAACCGGGAGCGGCTACCACTCCGGGTGGACAGCCACCACCCGGCGGTGGTGGTGCTAATGTGCCGCCACCGCAGCAGCAACCTCCGCCCGGAGCGCCACCCGCTGCCGGCGGTCCAACGCCGACGCTCAACTCACTGCTCCAATCGCATCCACCACCGCCACCACATCCCGGGGCAGCGCCGCACCATCGCTATCCGCCCGGTGGATACGATCCGTCGGGAGCACCGCAGGGACAGCAGCCGCCCGTACCCGGTCAGCCGCCTGCCGGTGGTCCACCGGGACCGGGTCAGGGACAGCCGGGAATGCACCCATACCACGGTGCTCACACGCAGCAGGGATGGGCTCCACCACCACGGCCATACAGTCCCCATTCACAGTCCTACAGGCCACCACCACCGGTAAGTTCACGACCTCAAAGAAGTTGTTTTAATATTATTAGTTAATTTTAGCGCAGTTCTGACCTTAAGATGGTTCCTTCAGTTAAAAATGCTTTATTTGACCTAAAAAGACTATTCTCCAGCTACATCTCTTGGAAGTTGGAATGTTCCAATGTTCCTTTTCCAGGAAAAGACTTTACCTCATCGAAAACCTTCAACGTTGAATGTCCTAATTCTTGACCTGAAACTCATTTCTGCTCGGCTGGTCCTGGCCCCCGTCTGGTGCGTGTTAATCTGGGGCCACTAACAACTGGCTTTGCTGTTTGAAATAAAAGCCAAAAATAGCCGGGAGGAACCGTCCTACCCGTAGTGGCATCCGCGATGGCGATGGGTGGTTGTCGTCGGTTTGCATTAACCGACCGAAGACCGCGCGACACGGCCACGAAATTCCCCCAAAACACCCGTCATCGTCATCATCAGCGTCATCAGCACCTTCACAACAGCGGTTCGCGGTGGCCAAATGGGTTTTATAAATAACTGCATCAACGTTGGGTGGGTGGTCAACCCACTAACCGTCAATGTGTATCGTCGCCGTCGTCGTCGTCGTCGTCATCTAATGCAATGTTGACAATGACGCACGATGAATTGTGAGGCACCACTCTTGCAGCGACCGATACAGTTGGATGGGTGACTTTTGAATAGTTTTATCCACTTTTAATAGTGTTTGACGACGAATGTCTGGGAACGGCAGTGACGTCACGTTTTTCGCCGCACAATATGGCGTGCGATAGAGTGGTTGTTGCCACCCCTGACGTGGTCTGTTGGTGGTTGTTGTTTGTCAATAGTGAACGAACTCTATCCAACTTTGTTTGCTAAAAGCACAAACTTACTTTGTAGATGTGTTCAATGCATCAGACAATCGACAAAGTATATCTTTTTCGATGTTCCAGGCATGTCCGGCAGTGTATATGGAATATGTCTAGAATGAGTTAATGTCTCGTGGACTTACATGAGATGACATAGGATTAAAAAGAATCTAAATCTGTACTTCATGGCTTATTTGCAAAAACCACAGGATGTGTCCTATATATTTCGGCACCCGTGGTAGTGAAATGAACGAACTCTTTAAAATCGATCTTCATTCGCCCTTTGTATGTGTGCGGCGTGGTTTCATGTTCTCGTTTCATGTTTGCTAAAACACCGGCCGGTAGATACGCGTTTCGTCTCTACGAAACCGACCCACCCCGGTAGCACATTGCATCATTTCAGCGACATCCATCCGAGTGGGAGAGAACGCCGACTCCTCGTACGCTAGAACGTTGCGCTGCCCCTGGTAGGACCAAGGACGGCGCACCGGCGGTGGAGGCGCGTTCCGTAAATGGGAGGGCGGGGTGTATCAATGTGCTTTCGTCATCACATCGTGTCCGGTGCGAACATCTGTGCGAAAACAACCTGCGGATGCGGATCCGGATGGATGGGAGCGGGATATGATGCAAAACGGAACGGAACGGCATGAAGGACCGAATGAACCATTTAAAAGCGAACCAACCCGGGTGTGTATGTGTGTGTGTGTGTGTGTAGGGGAAAGTGGAGAGGCGGTTGGGGGTTGCTGAAACGGTTGATCCTGCCATTCTTCTGCGCGTGTTTTTCCCTGCATCATCTGCCTGCCTTGCCTGCCGCGACCGCCGTCGCGTGTTTTCTTCGCCACATTTCTTTTGTTCGTATTTCATTCTCCACTTTTACGCCCCAAACCACTTGCCGATGGGTTGCCGGTTGTACGTTCGGTCCGCTCCACTTGCCGCACCGAGCGGACGGCACTGTTATGCTATGTCTGGCAGGTTGTTGTCGTAGGTCATGGCTTGATAAGGTGAATCTTATGGTGACTGGTAGTGAGTGAGAAAACGAGCGTTCTTGTGCGATGCGTTGGTCATCCGTTGTATAATATGTTAGAACTGTCTGTGTGTGTGTTTTTTTTTACTTGCATACCTCACAGCTTTATTAGCGCGGGAAGCCACATGATTGAATCATTTTTCAAGCAAATTTGGCAATTTGATCTTTTTATTGTTTGACATCGATCGTATCCAATAATACAGCTTGGCTGGTATTAATTATACAACAAAATGTGTATTCCCGTACGCTCCGGGGCTTGAATCAATTAAAAAAATTAAAATAGGGCGCTTTGATAAACAGCCTTCAGCGTTTGAACCCTAACCGGATCAGGAGGAGGGTCCATTTTGGCGCTCGTGAGTTTTGAAACGAGTTGTTTTAAATTGTAAATAACGCAAAAGCTCATTATAAAGCATAATCTGAATCACTCATGATTGTTTTGTTTTTTCGAAACAAAAAATTTGTACAAAATTAGGCTCCCCTGAGGACGGTTATCATGAAACAATATCCACGAGTGGTGCAAATCACGTGCAGTTGAAATTCTTGGCCGCTGAGTGTTAATCAAATATGTGATAATCCCCACTCCCCGTTGGAAACATGACGACAGGTGCGTCTTGCATTATGTATTTGCGTTTCGTATTTACCTTACGCCCTGCGGCACATGTACGCAACGGATACACACACACACACACACACACCATCGATCGATAATTTTGGCGAGAAGTGAAGGCATTCCTATTCGGCGGTACGTTAGCCTCAGTTTTGGGTGAGGATAGTGTGGTAGCTATGAATCAAACTTTTCGTTAATTTTCCTTCAGTTGTATTTTCAATAATGCTGCAGACCATTTGCGTGGGGACCGTTGAGAGGTTCTCAAACAGATTCGATAAATGTTCTGTGGGATTAAGAGAAGAGATTAAGAAATACAACAGCTTCCATGTTCCAAATGTAACTCAGCGAAAGACAATTTATAGGTCAAAAATAGGTTAAAATTTCCTGTTTTCTGGAGTAGTTTTCAGGTAATGTTTTAAATGCCCAACCTTACCGGAGAACAACATTACCGTGGAATGCATTGAATGTGAGCTTTCTCTTTTGCTCCTTCCACCACAACTTCTAAAGTGTGCGTGCGTGTGCCGGATGTCAGTTTGAGTGCTGTGGGTGGTGGGTGGTGCATGCGTCGGCCGCTGCATCGCTGCATCACACTGCACTATATGCAGCGCCCGGTTTCGGTGGCTATAAACGATGATGAGCAGGGCCCCACCGAGTAGGTGTTTGCGGTAGCAGGATTGAAGATCCTTGCCACTTTCACCATCATCATCTCGCAGCGGTTGTCGTTTCCTCGGGCGAATACGGACAAACCGGAGCCACCACCTTCGTCGAATAATATTGTTGTCCATTTCGGCTTTTGCATCCTCGCGCTTTTCCCGCCTGCCTGTCTACCTCGCCTTCTTCCGGCAGGAACGCGCTGCTCCACCCGGGCTCTCGGAGGCTGGCGGCCTTCGGTGCACGTTCAGTTTTCCGCCGACAGTGAAGCCTACCAGTGGTGTGTTGCGCATTTATGTGTACGGTCTGCCTATGCTGCTGACATAAGCCGGAGTCGTTTTTTTCTTTTACATTGCGGACTACGGCGCGGTGTTAGTGTTGCAGTTTTTTTTCCTCAACCTCCCCCACGCTGTTGTACCGAGGAAGCGTGTGAAGAAGCCACGAAGAACCAGGAGTGTGTTGTTGTCGAGATAGTTTGTTTGTCTTGTTTGGTTGTTCGAGTCAAATTATAATTTCTTCTACTTTGTTGGCGGGAAGAAAGAAGAAATCGTCCTGTGAAGAAGAAGAAGAAGAAGAAGAAGACGAAGAAGAATCTGGGTTTTCGTTTGCTCCTCCGGGCAGAGAAAGAGAAACAGAGAGAACCTCTTCAGCACCTCTTCCCTATCGCTTACCCGAACGCACACAAACACCTTAAACACACCTTACAACCAACCCCATTTCGAACCGTCGAGCTGGTGATGTATTGGCTAGATCCGAAGCTAAGCGCCCTCTTGTTGTTCCATCCATCGTAAATAAGGCTAAAACCGATTCGCGAATGCGTTTTTTTTTCCTCTCTAAATCCATCTAGACGGTTTGAATGTAACTAATACTGGTTTTCTCCGTTTTTCCTCTCTTTGCTCTCTGCTCCTTCACGTTGTTCCAATTTTCCGCCTTTATCAGGTAAGCCCATGGCATTTTTTCTTAATATGATAATTATTGTAATCAGGATGAAAAAAGGATCCTATTTGATATAAATTAATTTGAAGCTACTACGAGACATGTGACCTCTAGTGTAAGGAAATTTCATTATATTTGAAGCGCAAGAAATCAGGCCGCCATCTTAGAATGAACTTATATGGCACTGGGCATTGCTCGAACACACCGATGCAGAAGAAATGCATGCGCAAAATGCAACCTCATCCCCATCCGCTCAATGCCGATGCTCGCTCTGATGTCTCGAAATAATCGATCGTCGTTATCGCTTTCAATTTGTATTAGTGTGTGGGCGTCTTGGTGCAAGATGTACATTTCCCATTCCGCTCCTTGCAAATCCTGCTGATTTTCATGCATGAGTGCATCGGATGCACTGGCCGATGGTCGTACCCAGTGCAAGCAAACAACTCCTTCCGGGCTCGCAGGGGTACTGCAAGAGTTATAATTGCTTGGGGTGGATATGAATGATACGGTTACACACACTACCAACATGGGAGAATGCAAGGGATCTTCCTCTCCCCGGTACAATGCTCCCTCTGATGTGAAGGGGATATCAATCAAAAGTTAATTAGCAAAATTAATTGTGGAGAGACCGACGAGCAGTGCAAAAAGAGAGAGAGAGAGAGAGAGTGATGCGTTCCAAATGGGGTGCTGCAGAAATGGAAGGAGGAGGTCATTGCGCTTTTCGCACTGCTCATTGGTATATGTACGAATCCAAGCAGGATCTTTGATCA
This sequence comes from Anopheles farauti No. 4, assembly GCA_000956215.1. NCBI lineage: Eukaryota > Metazoa > Arthropoda > Insecta > Diptera > Culicidae > Anopheles > Anopheles farauti No. 4. Next base: position 7,163 of record JXWZ01005386.1, on the reverse strand, counting down.
ATTGGTTTCAGTTGTGTGCGTTTTGAGAGTGATGAAGATGGACCCGTATCTGTTTTTTAAGTGAAATGTATGCCTCCATTTGGTTTAATTCATCTTTCACGCATATTTATGTTCCTTTCAAAATGTTGCCTACAGTTCTTATCTATGTTTTCAATTAATTTATTTTTGCACATTCTTTTTTTTTTCCTAATTCAAATATAACACGTTCTTGCTTGGGACAGAGAGTGATACGCTCAAATTGCAGGAATACCTTCAAAAGCAAGTTCAAACCAACTTTCTCTTCTTCCTCAAACTATCGATTTTCGGCGCAACATACGTTCCGGCATTTATTCATAGCATTTCCGCTTCGTAAGCCCCGGAGCACTCTCCCATGTGTCCCACTCTTCTCCAAAATCGCTGTGAACCGGAAGACCGGGAGCAGGCTTTCGCATTTGCATTTGCTATCGATTTGAATCGTGTGGTGCTGGTCGTCGTTCCTGTTTTTACCTTCTGCGCTATCTACTTCTCGTGCGTTCTCACCGGTCGGGGGATGGGTGTATGAATTGGTAAGCGAAGATAATGGAATATCCTAGAATTGCCTCCGGAATTGATGCTGATGGGCCTTGATTGTGTTGCCGGCCCGTCCCACCACCTTGGTGGGAGGATGTTTTGTTACTGACCTGGTCAATAATTTATTGCACGAAAAAGAAAATGAATCACTGTCGCTGCGAATGTGTGCAATGTTTTGGGATGCTTTGGAGATTTAGTAGACAAACGGTTGTGGGAAAGTTATGGAAATTGGTAGTCCAGCCCTTTTTTGTTTTATGAAAAGCAAGTTTTACCAAATGTGTGTAAATGAAGGATGTTATTTATTTATATGATATTTATTATATGTTAGATTTATTGTTTTTTTTTGCATAATTTCTCAAACTAAGATTATGTGTTCTTTCTCTAACTTGTTATATACTAACCTTACTTGTAGAGTTTCCAATATTAAAAAATATATTTTTCATAAATCTATCCATTATTTTACACATATTTGTCTGATTAGAGTCAAAGTTTAAAAAATTGTTCACGGCATTATACAGCTGTTTTTAATGCAAAAATAACGTAGAAAGCAAACGTTACGTCACCAGATCACACTGAAGTGCATTAAAAACCGGGGTGATGGCCTAATGTGATTGATGGCGTTTGGATGAATTTGACATCTACTTAGTATTCTCTAGGACCACGCGGACGATGGTGGGTGGGTACACACTCAGCACACTCAATCAAAAGGGTTTGATTCGGTTGGTTCGCAAAATATGCGTGCACCCAACTACGTGGCGTTGGTAAATTGTGTATTGTCGTACCGGTGGTGGTGACCTCTCGCTAACCCGGTTATTCATCGCGCTAGTGGACATGTTTGGGTTCCATCGTGCGCATCGTAATGTCCGACGAGCAGCAAGACGGGTTCCGACAGTTTTCGAACGGGCGCGTGGGCACGTCTTGTTTGCAGTTACTAATAATGCACATCAGCGTGTATGCCGGTCAACGCGATATAGGTGTGACATAGCTGGTCGGGAGTGTCGAAAACGATGCCCTCTATCTATTCCGGAAGCAAGTCCGGTAATGGAAAGGATCATCATCTGTGCTGGAAGCGAGTTGATGTTCTCCGTCCGGGTGGCCGTGTTGATCCATTACACGTATGCGTTGATGGTGGACCTTCATTTGGATAATGTTTTATAACTACTTTTGTCACTTGATTGATTTGTTAGTTTTGCTTGAGGCTTTTGTCCTAACTTCACTCAATATTAGTCCACCAAACTAGCAACTTACTACTATGTTTGGCTAACATATACGCGACATAACGAAGATACCTCTTCGCATGTTGTTCTTGCTAAGCGGGTTCCATTAACTGCTGTGTACACTTCACGTACTTTGCCTACTCGCCTCTAATCCTTTCTTGAAGCGTTTACGTTCCTCCGGAGTAAAAACAGACCAAACTGACGACCGTCCACGCATTAAACCGTATTCGGTTCAGTCTTCGTGTTGTTCTATTTGAAGATAGTCTAAGAGTCTAAGAGTTTAAATTTCAAAATTTTCAATCCAGATTTAAATCATTGTTACAAACATCTTGTTGATAATTACTTGAACACTTTGCACACCTTTTTGTTAATAACTCAATATAGTATTACAATCGAAAAATTCAAACCATGCACCATTTTACAGTATAAACAATGGCTGCCATTAGTTCTACTACAAAAGCGCCAACCAATTTTCACCACCATCTACCACATTTCACCAATGGAACTCTGTGTTAATCAAGGGCACTCCAGTGCCAGACCGTGTCTGCTCAAAAACCTCAAAAAGTTAGTTTGATGCCACCGACATAAAACGGTTCCGGATATAATTGGACGATAAAATGATGCTAGCTGCGCTATAGGATTAATCCAGCAGCAACAACAAAAAAGCAGCAACCATATTAAATGCTTCGCAATCATCGCCCGATGGTATTTGCTGGTTTTTTTTTTCTTCTCTCCCATTCCTTGCCTCCCAGTCGTCGGCGGCTGCTGTGTTGTTGTGCATCGTGATTGGTGCATTCGTCGTAAACTTTGTATCCAGAGATCCTCAATTTGAAATCCCCTCGCCCCATGTGGGCCCCATTCTGTATGCCCGGTGCTGTGAACGAACTTGCGGGTGTTGTTGTAGACAAGAGGGGCGAAAGCTGAACGTTATCCCGTTTTGCTACTGGCAGCCGGCGGCTCTTTGACCTGCGGAAGCAATCATCGTTTTGTGCACTGCACTACTTCATTTAGTCGGGGAGCAGTGAGGAGTGGCAGGAGGCAGTAGAACGGTCGAATTGCAGCGTGATTTCCATGATCCCACACACCAGGCAGCCCCCCTCGCTTCTGATTCGAGCTCCCGTTGGTTGGCAGGCCACAATATGCCAAAGTTCCATCCTTTCGCAGCGTTCGCTGACTATGCCAGTACGTAGTGTCGGAAACTCGTAACTTCCGGCTAGCACAAACTGATACATCCGTTTTGAGCGGGCATGTTTTTTTTTTCTCTCTCCTTTTTTACTTGCCGTGTTTGCCTGCCGTCGACGATCCGGACGTGTCGTCTAGTATATTCGTGATGGCAGTAACGTTTGCCGCGTTTTTCACTCTTTTGGCGCATTTTTCACACATTTATGGTGCGGTCTGGGGCGTGACTTTTGCTGCTCGCAAAATCGTAGCACCGGTTACATCCGAGGATATAACCTCATCAGCGCGAGGGGTCGATAATGGGAATTCCATCCTCAGGAGCGAGTTCTATTGCATTCATTTTACATGTTCCAGAGTTTTTCTACCCAAGTGCAATGATACCGGAGTGAAGAGTTTTGTATTCCGAAAGCTCTTTGCGGGTCTCAATGTAAACTTTCTTGGAATTCCGTGTTACCATAATAGTTATTTTTATTAACAACGTCAACAGAATGACCCAAGTATATAGAACATTGCTCGAAGCATATCAGAACGTTTACTTCCATCGACTTCAATCTAAACACCTCCCCCTTAGAAGGAGGTTTAACTTTGAACGTCAAACTTTGGACATATGTCTTCACTCAGTCATTTCCATCAGCTTCTCGTGCGCGCCCCTGAACGTTATTATCATCCTGCCAGCGATTGAAGTTTACCAACTGCTCCCTACACCCCGACACCTCAGACACCTCACCTGTCCGCTCTGGTTGAGGGATCCCTGCGTCATCGTTCCCTTCCCGTGTACTCTTCCACCGATCGACGACAAAGGCGTAAGCAACGCTTCTTCGCTCTAATCGTCATCGTCAGATGCATCCTCATAAACCATCCTCTGACACGACGTCGACGACGACGTGTCTTGTTCGAGTCCTGCGAGAGTTGTTTTCCAACGGATCCAACTGCCAAACCGGATACCCGGTCCCGGCTCGCCCCGAAATGCGAACTTTATTTGCTCTAGTGTGTGCCTGCCAGAAGCGGTGGAAGCAAAGTTTTTGCCACCGTCAACCGGCGCGGCCAGATGGAAATGGAATGGAAACAAAATGGAAACGAACGTTATCCACTAACTTCCTGCTGCCTGCTGCTGGTGTTGGTGCTTCTGTCGGTTCAAGCCACTAGTGCCTCGAGTGTCTCGAGGATCAAACAGGGTTCGAGGTGTGTGGGCTTTTGGGTGAGGGGTATCCGGAGCCGGGAGGGTTTGTTGGCTCCCGTTGGCTAGTGGCATAAAAACCCACCCGGTCTCTTGCTGTGTGTCTAGGGTTTTATCCTTTTAAAAGATCTCTCGAAACAAGCACAGTCGTCGTCGTGGTTGTCGTCCTGGTGCTGATGGGAAGCCAGGACCGGGCCTCCTGACAAACTGCCGGTAATATATAAATTGTGTGTATGTGTGTGAGTGTGTGTCTGAAATTGCTCGCTTCGGTTCAGCTCTTAAACCGTAGGTAGTGTCTCTATGGCTGCTATAGCTTCTTCTAGCGGCAACCGTCCCATTTCTCACCACCATTCCGCACTCTGATGAGGGGAGTCCTTATGCCTCTGTCTCGCTTTTTCTCTCCCTCCCTCTCTTGGTGTTTTCTTGCTACCCACTGGCAAGAGTGCGCTTGGATTTTCGTTACTGAAGAACATCAAGCTGATTTTCCAGGCAGGCAGGCAATCGCTAGGAGGAGCGGTTGGGTTGATTGCGAGCGCTGAGCATAAAATACTACCATCAGCAAAGTTGCTTTCGTACCCTGCAGTAGTGGAGCAAAACGGGCAATATGGGCGAACACGGGCGAAGATATGACGGGGGTAAGCGAACTTCCATAGTGAAGCAAAATCGGCACAAAACCACCACATCGCACAGGCAGGCAGGCTGGCTGGCTGGCTTGGCTGGTTGGCCTGCCCTGGCCTAGCCTAGCCGCGTTGTGTGAAATCGGGAGTGTGCACAAAAATGTGTGCTGCTGCTTGCCGTGCTGTGTGTGTGTGTCTGGGTGTCTCGGTGTCCCGCTTCGTCAGCCAATGGCACCGGGAAAATGTGTTCTGGTGTGCTCTGGTTCGTCCCGGTGCCCGGTGTGCTCTGCTGCTGGCATTCGCTTCTGGCTGATTCTGGTGTGTGGCTCCGGCTTCTGGTGTGCTGCTCCGGACCGATGACAAAACCGTCCCGGAACACTGGGTTGCATGGTGCGGGCACAGGTGGCCAACATTTATTTTTTGTGGCGGAATCGACGTAAATGATGAACAAGAGTTTTTTGTTTTGTTTATCACTGCAATTTTAATATCTACTAATATTCGATGATACTTCAAAAGAATGGCCAAATGGTTGGTTTTTAGATATAGCATTAATTCGTAACTTATAGATTATTGTAGATTGTACAAGTCCACTATAATATTATAATTCCCACTGTAATGTTACAACTATTGAATTATCCGCCAGTTAAATGAAAAATGTTCAAAGTTATGAAGTTGAAGTTGAATTTGTTTTATGATCTATTGTTTTTTTAAATTCTACTGAATTGTATTGTAACTAAAAAATGTTGGACGAAGAATGCCGGTAATGTTTGTCTCCAGAATGTTTTCAATATTCTACAAACAACATTAGAATTATTCATTTATAAAGCTAGCAAATGAATGTTTGTTTGTAATATTTATACAAACATTTATTGTAGAGAATTTGAAAATTATTATCATTATTTTATTTATTTATTTAATTATTACTCATGTCCAAGATTGTAGACGAATTTTCACACGCCAAATCCCACTGTGCCCGGACACGGTGGAAAACTAGGATTCCGCCCGAGCCATTGGCGGCACATCGGAATAAAACGGATAACGATTCCGGCACGTGGGACACAAGTCTCCTCCTCTTTCCCCCTCGTGTGCACGAGCAGCAGCAGCAGCAGATCCCTGCAGAAGGGAAGTGAACCGCGAAGCACGAAGCGACCGAGTTCGCTTTTTGTGTTGTGCCCCGTGCACGGCCGTTGCTTCTCGGAGCCGATATAACCACGAACACCGGTACCACCAACCCACTCCTCCCGGAGTGGGTGAGTTGCTACGTTTCGTGTGGCTGTTTTCCATCCATTTTCCACCCTCTGCGAGTGGAGCGAAAGAAAGAGAGCGGAGTCAGAGCGGGGAGGGCTGCTGTGCTGGCGTCCGGGCCACGAGTGTGGCAGTGAGTGAGTGATGTCCCTTCGGTTTTTGTGAAGTTGTGCGCTTGCCAACGATTTTCCTGCTCCCTGCATCCACCCACTCCATTTTCGCATTATTTCCCAAAGCAATTCAGAGCGAGCACGGCAAGCAAAAGCGACATAGTTGTGGGTGGATTGGTGGGCCGGGATGCGAATCGCGTAACAGAAATGAACGAAGGGAAGGGAATGAAGGATGCTGAGTTTCACGTGGCAATGTCAGATATTTTCCGTTTTTTTTTCTTCTTCATCCAACCCGCCACGCTCACACACGTGTTTATCTCTCGTTCGCGTTCGCTTTGCATGCTGCTGTTTGCCAACCTAATCTCCACCAGGCGCCTCCATCAAAGGTAGGAAGGGGGAGGGGAACACGCAATCTTCTCTTTCCGGCACGAATCGCCGGACTGCCGACAGTATCTCAATTTTCCTGCTCCGCCCGTTCCCCAATCGTCCTGCTTTCGACAAGTGAACCATTTAATGACAATCGCTGGCGAACGTCGGTAGCAAGCATCGGCGGTCGAGCAAGGAAGCGCGAATGGGAAATGATATTGTTTTCACTCGTGAAAAGCGCCGTCTTTTATTTCACTACCTCTCTCTCTCTGTCTCTATCGCTCTTGCTCTCTTTCTGTTCATGTATACAGTGGAATTGAATTTCCAGCTCTACTTCGAGGTACAAAATATACCATGGGTATAGCCTCCCGGTATGGCACGGGGAAATATATTTACGTTCAATTATAAGCGGAAAATCCAACACCGCTACCACCACCACCCCCGGTTGTCATCCGCTCCCTTCAGTACACGCACACGCGGCACAACTTTATCTGCACGCTGCCATAAAATTACAATCTATAACCGTTTTGTTGTGTTCGCTTTTTTTTTTGTTTGGTCCTTGTTCGCTGCCCCGCTGATACAGATACAGATTTCCAGCTCAACGCACGCATTCATTTTCCCCCTTGGCGTCTAAAGGAGAGGGAAGTGTATGTGTGCGTGTTGATACGAATGTCCAATATGCCACCGGTTCATTGTTCTAACG
>JXWZ01005384.1:0-17236 GCA_000956215.1 Anopheles farauti No. 4 | reverse complement strand
TCCCCCTTGCAGCAGGAGCATAGGCACTACGAGGTAAGCTCAACCCATCAATCAGCCCACGGATCGGATCAGATGGAGTACCGTCGATTGTAGATCTGACAAAATATGCCTCACAATTTTGGCCCAAAACCCTTTTATCACTTGTACCTGCATGGATTTCTCAACCCAGACTGCGATCCGGTTCTGACGGGTCAGCTAACATTTCGGTTCTCTAATGGGTTTATTCTCTTAACAGCTAGCAACGCTTGGGGAGCACACGCGCACATACACGTTCCCTGACTTGCGATTGGGGCGACCTAAATCCACAAATGGATGCTCCGAATGAGAAAAGCCTGCGTTCACCGCACGATGAACGCTAATATACCTCGGCACTGCCACTACCAGGATTTACAAATGGTTCGGACGCTTAATCGGATTTCACCCGGTATCGAACAATTAGCAGCAAAATTTGTAGCGAGAGAGTGCTACTAGCTGTTACTAAATATAATGAAATTTGCATTTAATTCTTGGGAATGCCACTTTTTGGAACCACTATCCGTTGGAGCCACAAAGAGTTGCATTCCGAAAAGAAAATTTACATTTTGTAGACTTATATTTCACCAAATATTTGTATGTAGATCAATATAACATACTAAATAGTATAGGGTCGGTCATAAAAAAAAAACATTTAATCCACGAGAGCATCAAAACGCAATATACAATACTAGCAATGAATAATACTTACCGACTAACGCCAAGATAACAGTCAGCAAAGGAGCAGCGGGAAAGCGTACCGGTATGTTAAATTCCAACATTTGCAGCAAGTCCACTGGAAAAGGAGAAAGGAGAGAAAAAAAGTTAACAATTGAAGGTAATATAGAATGAATATTTGGTTTTATTTATTTGTACAGAAACAAAAACAGCTTTATAAAAAATGTTATAAGTTCTTCAACAAATTTACTGGTATTTTGTAGAAACGAGCGTACTAAATATTTGCCGAAGTATACTTTGCCTGGCAAATCATTAAAATAGTTGAGCAATACCGTAACTATGCAGGATTCGAGTATTAACCCAACATACTTACATGACAACCTTTACCGAATAAAAAAAAAAACACACACACACACACTAATACTTGCTACAGCAAGTACCATAATTTTAAACGAAACGCAATCCAACGAAATCAAAGCAACAGTAAATTCTTCCATTTAACACTTCGGGCTACGGTGATGCTCAAAATCTCCCAAACTTTATCAATCTCTACGTCGACCCAACTGTAGCGCGAACATAGAACCTATCATTCTTTTAGTACACCAAGCGTGAGGGGAGATAAAAATGCTCACAGGACGTTGCGTCCTTCGCTGGCCTCTAAAACAACACATACACACACGCTCTCACACATGTTCGATGATATATTTGTATCGATAAATTCGGCCCATTTGACCAGAAGAATGCGGCTACGATGATCCAATAACGGCCAACATTGGCGCCAGCATAAACATACACACACACGGGCACCCACACACACACACACACACACATATACATGAAATACAGGTGTGACGGGACACTGGAGACGAAAACAAATGGTTAGTGATTCTTCGGTCCACACGGATAGCGCCAAACGATACCTTCGTGGTTTGGGAGCGATCCAAAGGCGATGTTCCGGGGTGGGAGGTTCGGTCATGCAGATAGATAACCTGACCACCACGCCACTTCCACTGCTACTCGGTACTGTTAGTATATTGGGAGAAACACGTTTCGGCAAGACAATGTGGTGAAGGAGGAACAACGACGAAAACAAAACCATACCAGAAAAAGAAAAACAGAAAGAAGCAGAACAAGAGAATAGCGCGTCCGTCCACATGAAGACACGTAAACAACAGGCCACAACCTAATTACATACATTCATGTCAAATGGCTATCATGTTTCACTTTCAATTCACTTTGGCCACATTTTCATGGTAACATATTGGATACGAATCCTTTTATCAAAGATCGTCGTATAGTATCTCGCACCTCACCTCAGCGGTGATGGGCTATGCCGCATAGTGTAGCCCCAGCCATCATCCTCTTCCCCTCACTGTTTCGACCAGTTATCAATCCTTCCGGCATGCGCGCGTGTTGTATAGAAACGCCATCCCACCCATTCCCCACAGTCGTGTGTGTGTGTATGTGGAAGTGTGAGCGTATGGGAAAAGTTTTATTTTCCACACCGCAAGAAGCGTCCCAACGATCCAAGCACAACAAAACACCACCATTATGCCCAAAACAATGGCGCCACATAGGACCGGGTGGTGGTTGTTCGTGCGATTAGTGGTAAGACCCGTTCGTAACGGACACCGGCTTTATATCACTAGATGCTAGATGCTAGCTTCCCGTAAAGCAGGCCGCAAAAATAGGAAACACAAGAAACACCACCGAAAGAACATCGAAACAAAATTGACCTGTACTCAGTTGATCGTGATACAGCAAAGAAACAAGTTTTTCTCGAACTAAAATTCACCCGAACGCCTCGCCAATCAACTCTACGAAATCTTAAAGTCGATCGGCATCGGTTCATTTCGGAAGGGTCGTTTAGAACTGATCAAACTTAAAGGTTCCATCTCGCCAACGGGAGGGTGGCTTTGCGTGCGATGCGAACACTTATTTCGACAGAAGTCATATTTACGACGCACGAGTGTAAACAAACCGTGTAAACGAACTGACCGAAGATCTACAAAGAGCAACAGGCCGAGGAAGAGAGCACGCGAAGAAAAGTAAGGGAGATTATAATTTACTCGATTCGGGGACCAACATAGCATCCCGAAACTTAGTAGTGCGTTTAATATGTACGATGTGTGATAAACAAGAATAGAACACCGGATAGTGGGGCTTTTAGGGGGGAAAAAAATTCAGGCGCACACCAAGTGCCTCGAACACTCTCGGGGGATATGTATTGGGCACGTATAAGAAGACTTGTATCGAAGTGAACGATTAAATTGATAGGTTTCAGGCAGACAAGCAGAGAGGTATGATATCATAGAACACAATACCATCTTAAACAATAAGGCTAGTAGGGAACGAAATATTAGTTAGCACACATAGGAAATCACTGTTTACGAATTTAAAAATCCAAAATACATAAGCTTATCATCACAAATTCGCACAACTCCTATCCGTGTTTGAAGACAAAAAAAAAGGCACAATGCGGATGGAAAATGTATTACAATGAGTGAAGGTTTGGCTGCCGGAAACCGATGGAAATTGCGGCATGCAAATTGCGCACTTCGACTGCGGCTGGATTCGATCATGAATACCGATGGGTTTATTTTTATGAGAAAATAACACATCATAATCCCCGTTCCTCTACACCTTTCCTTCATACTCTTAGCTCCTATTCTACTCTCGCCCTTTTGGTTAAAAATTACTTCATTTGCATACATAGCTCATGTTTTGTAAACCGCAAGGCGTACGATATTTGATTATTGCACTGCTGATCCCCTTTTGCACGCCGTTTGCTCGCCGAAGAAACTCTTTGGCGACGAACACGAACACGTACACAGTGCCACAGTGGATTGCCAATGCATACGATTGTGTGTGCGCCGTCCTTTCTTCCTTCCATCGCTCACACCGGCGCACTGAAATGCCGGCCATGATAACCAATCAATTCCTGGTTACCCCTAGCAGCGAATATCTGATTCTCACAATCGAACCATTACGAGCGGCTCCGATTATTATTTCACCATCACTGCTTCTTCGCCAGGTGCTTGTTGTGACCGGTCGGTGTGACACAGATGGGCTCGCGCGAGCGCACCTACCCACACACTCACATACAGGAGGGGGTGATGTCTCGTCAACGTCATTATTCAGTGTGTCACATCATTATCGACCGAAGGGCACCATTGGGATCCTTTAGCGGAGCTGTAGGAGCATCACTTATTGCTGCTTCCACTGCTGCTGTGGCTGCTACTGTTAATAAAGACGAAAGCTGAACCGAGGGGGAAGCGGCGCTGACAACGATAGGAGTGCACAAGTTGATTGTGTAAAAGGACCGAGAAACGGAGCTCGGTGGAGGAAAACCCAACGAGGAATGTTACGTGAAATCGCTTCCACCCTTCCACACCGGCCGAAAGGGAAAAGGTTGAAGAAAAAAGGATAGTTGTCATTTTATACTGCCAACCATTAGAGGTTTCGAGCACGGAACGTCTGGTTTGGTGTGGTGTGGAGGTCACGTTGGACGATACTTGTTATTCGCTTATTATGGAAAAGATATCCGATGGAAGATAAAATAGCCATCGTTTGTTGAAATCCTCCAATTGGCGCGAATCCCACCGTGCATTATGTCGTCTCGCGTACTGAACGCGACAAGACAGTATCGGAAACACCCTTCCGTTCGGGCATGTTTGTTTGCTTGCATAACATATTTTCCAACTGCACACGAATGTACGAATTGGTGGATTATACTGTATCATTATAATTGGATCATTCGTGAATGTAATAATTAATGTCGCTTTATTTTGTCAATATGTTCATTTCTAACTGTAAAATATATTTTGAGCACGATCTTGAATTTATGTTTTGCAAAATAATCATTAATTTAAAAAAATGTTTTTCAAATACAAGCCAGTAGAATACATTGTAGGACACATTTAACACGGAACGCCCGGTGTGTTTGTAAACTCTGGGTGATTGTTACATACAAGTTTCAATCTCATTCACCAATTCAACGTACAACGTACAGTATTAATTCAACAGATACGAGAAAAGTTAAAAACAATTTTAGAACATATTTCAACCAATTATAATATTCATATGTTACTAATTCTGATGGCATAAATGAGGGTTTTCAGACAATCAAAGGCAGCACTAACAATACAAAATTACTATCTCATAAAATATGAGGATTTGAATTCATTTCTGACTGCCTAATAGTTTCGTATTTGTTCGTACTGTTCTGGAATGTATGCTCCAACATTTACCCCTTCAATAAGCAAAGTCAAACGAACTAAACGTAACACTTAACACGAAGAACTTATTAGACAATAGATGAATGTATAAATTTAAGAACTATACCGACGCAGCACGTTTCATCCACGGAGAAAATCATAACATGACCTAAGCACTGAACCCAGCAGTTTGATTATTAGGACAGCGGTTAACTTATTCGTAAATTTGTTTGACCCAACAATATTGCAATAAAAACAACTTTGCAGCAACCATATTGTTAAACAGTGCGGAATTTCAATAAGTACATTGCATTGTATTAATATAAAAGAATTCTGCGTAATGTCAGCGTTCTGGCATTATTTCAATTTGCTTTATTTTGTCATTTTTCAGTCACGCTTCATAAACATAAAAGTCACTCAAATACGCCACACATGAATCCGATTTTGATGTACCACAAGCTAAACAAAAAATCGGCATCTACCTACTTTGTCACATGCAACAAAATGAACGCGGACAAAATTGTATCACATTTATTTCCCAGCAGATTTTGGAACTCAATTATAATTTTCCGTATCATGCCACAACAACACGAATCGATGCCAACATTCATCATCCATGGTGCCCTTACATACACGGTAGCACGATGGCGGTTGTTTGGAAAGAGGGCAAGTAACGTAACTTACAATGTTACTGATAACGTAGTAGAATACATTGTAGGATACATTTCACACGGAACGCCCGGTGTGTTTGTAAACTCGGAGTGATTATTATAACAAAGCTAATTTATTTCTGACACTAACAGCGTTTACCTGTGTATTATAATATACAAGGGAGAGACATTTCCGTCGGTTAACAACAAATAGACTTATACGATGTTTAAATGGTCGAAACTGAAATTAATATAATTGACTATAATCTAATAATTATTGTGCGCATTACACTCGCGTTATATCATAAAATGGTGACAAGCATAGAATAATAAAAAACAACAACATTTTGCAGATGCGCTAAGACATATAATGGAACGTTAACAAATAATAACGTAATAAGTAATATAATAGTGAGCAATGCAGACAACAAAATGTGACTGATGGTTTTGCATGATCGCGTTTTTGCACTTGTTCCAAAAATGGTTGTTTTGCCTTGAAGCAATCTCTTTAGTACAATATATTTGACGTGTTGATATTATTTCATATGTGAAATAATATTAGTAAAAGTCATATAGGTTGGCAGGTTTAGACAAACACACACGCAACACTAATTGACAAAGAAGAATATTGTGAAACAATGCGACATTGATAACATTCGTATCCAATATACGGTAGAAAAAATACCAGAAAAAGAAAAAGAAAAAGCTTATTGATGCAAATATCGTTGAAAAATATCATTTTACCAACAATGGATAATGTATACACAATAGATTACATATTATAATGAACCCCAGCCCAATCAGTCATTAAACGAATTGATCCCAATAGCTGATAGAAACACAAAGGCTACTTCAAACATAAGATGTTAAAACTTTAACATTAACGACTTCACACATTTGCGTCACCCATTAAAACGCGATAAAAATATCGAACTAGCTGTGACATAAATCAGTCACATAGTCGCAACTCTTCAACTATTAACTTACAATGTTACGATGTGAATAATACAATTGACTTTAACCATCCAAAGCTTCGACTTACCTATAAACACGAAAATCTGATGATGTGAGTAGCGTAGCAGCATGGAAATAGAAATTGTCTAGAAAAGGGAATAAAAAAAAACAGTCAATTAGTTGAGCGTTAAATGTAATTCGAACCAGCGTTAAACTTACGAAGAGAACCATTATAAAGAATGCCGCCGAATACGAGCCACGGCCCATCCACCACACCGAGACGAACCGGAAGTGCTCACCGGTGATGACGTTCCGCAGGTAGCCCTTGTTATCTTCCTGCTCTGCCAGCACTTTTACCGATGCCATCAAAATATCGTCGTATCCGAGGAAATGTTTTAAAATGAGACGGCTGAACGAGTCGCCGAAACACTTGTTCACTTGTGGATCGAGCCGAACCACCGCCACGGGAATATTCAAACGCTGTCGGGTGGCAGCGGAAAGACGAAGGAACCCGTACTCAAGTGAATACTCTACGATGTATTGGTCCGCGGTGAGCACTGTTCGAAAAACAAACAAAAATCAATACAATGTTCGAATAATAACTAATCTATGTGTCTAATTTCTTAGTATGCGAAAATATGTTTTGAATACTCGCTGACTGACATATTTATGCTTTTCGTGTTATGACTAAATATCATATGCATGGTTAGTAGCCTAAATATCGTGAAATAAATGATAACATTACTCATTACTTTCCCTCAACAACACACATGGGCACATCCGTTCACGTTACTCATGCTTTCGATTCTTTTCCTGCCACAACTTGCCATGTTCGAGTTCGTTTCCAAGGTAGTAAACTATTCAACGAACCTAAACAATAAGCAGGTCGAAACAAATAGCAATAACCTTGCTGCCAATAATCGAGCGAATAAGACATTCTTCAGTAAGAAACTTCAATGCAGGAAGTACTTTACTATGGTGAGACATTCAACGAAAAACGATTCACAGTTACAAGTGCCCTTGTCTATACCAATTTTAATAAACACCAACATGAGCCTTCCAACGACTACGAAAGTAACATCCGGTGTTGAAACTGTGCCCTCATTTATAAAATCACCTTGTACGAATATATAAATTGGCCCACACAATTAATCATTTAAGAAAACAGAAAACACATTAGTTAATGAAGAAAGTTAAAATTAAACAACAGGCTGAACTTATGTTACCAGTCATTTCCACGATTCGTCCTGTTATTTCAATATCAGAAGAAAAACAATAGAAATTTGAAAAAGTATGAAATATTGTTTCAAAATGTGTCTCACTACCAGTATGCTGTCAATTCATTGTTTGCATTAATTGATAACTTCTAGATTCTAATTGAAGATTGTAAAATACTTGGAATGCCCTGAACCCCCGTATATATCCTACGCAATGGAGTTCTCTGAGTTGTTATTGGAGAGTACGCATAAATCTTACCAGCATTGCGAAGCTTCTCCATCACGGGCACATCTGATTTCAGTTCCTCGCCGGCCACAGTTATACCAGTTAGAGCATCAAGCGATTTCAGAATCGTTTCGTTGGTATAAACGACCACATTATCTTGCTGTTGTTGGCGCACCTCCGCTCCACCACCCGCCCCGGAAGCCGAGCCGACTTCTTCCATCGTCGAACTTTTTCCTTCTATTCCTTCACCTCCCGGGAGCGGTGTGCTGTCGATCGTCACTCCAGTCAGATTCTCGGTCACGATTATATTGGTCTCTGGTCGCGTAGCCGCATAAAGCCCCGATGCCGTCATCGGTTCGTGCCCGTATGGACCGCTTTTTTCTGTCGGCAATGGACTGCTGTTGGCGTAGCTGTGCTGTATAGGCCCTTCAGCCCCGCTGTTCGGGTTGGGCGGTTCTTCTTCGTGGGGTAGCGTGGTCGAGGGATCGATACTGATCATTCCATTTTTGAGCGTGTTTCGTAACACATTCACATCGGTATCATCCAGCTCAGAAGCCATCTGTTTCGAGCCATCATATTCGCTTCGGCTAAGGCTGGCTATTTCCACGCTAAAAAAACGAATACAATGTAATGCATTAAACAGAAAAAGGCACTCTTAGTGCAAACTTACCGCAGGATACCATCGCGTGGCCAATCGTTCTTCACGTGCTCCAGGCACGTCGTTGGCGTTTGCGAGAAGCGCACGTGTATGTAGGCAAGGATGAAGAACGCCGTCAGCGCTTTCAGCAGCATCATTAGCTCGATCGCACGTCGCACCGGCCTGCACGGAAATTACAAAATCGGAATTCAATTATCCATTCCAACATTATCTTAAGTTTCATTCAAAACAAATGTCCACCCCTACGACAATTTCCACGGTCGCTGACGTCAACGTTGGCGCTGCCGATCGGGTTTGTGAATGTTTGCGTGTGTTTGTGAGTGTTACAACTAAACGGTGAGAGGCAAATTAATGCAACCTCGGCCGCCAAGTAATCAAATATGCACACACAAATTGATCATGCGCGCGTATGACCGGTAAACGCTAATGGGCTGTGGAAAAGACGGTCGATCCAGGCAAAACCTCGAAACATCTTACCGTGGTATGGTCTGCGCGTAGGCGATGGCCGTTTTGAAGAAGAGCGCATGAAACAGCCGATCGCGAACGTTTATCAGCGGATTCTGTGTGTGAGCAAAGCGAAACACAACAATGGTATCGTTTAACAAATAATTCGTATTCATTGGCACACTGTGGCGCCTCCGGAAAACAAATGCTTCAGAAGAAACAACTGAACCGGAACTTGCGAGAGTGCGCGACTAACCTGCACATTGTTCCTCGGGCGAGCGGCATTAATCAGTGGTGCACCAGGGATGGGATTGTTTTCCGGATTGACATCCGGTGGCAGGGCGTTCGGTTCTGCCATTTTCTGTCCGGGCCGGATTTCAACGCGCCACGGGTAGATTAACTCTGATCTGCCGAAGTTGTTGTACGATGCAGAAAAGGTGTATTGCTATCTTCAATCAACAGGCCGGTTCTGACGAAATGTTTGGCTATCGCGTTAAGCAGCACCTGAAACCATAAACACATGTATTTGTCAATATCCCGAAGCTATACACAAGAAGATTCATCGCAGCACGTTCATGCAAGAAGAATATTAAATTTAATAACAATGCACGCACTACCGGGCCTATCCAATTCCACCATTCGAATGGAAACACTGACCGCCGCTGAACCAAGGTCTAGTCACAACGAATTGCTGTCGATAAACACTGCCATTTTGCTATTATAAGTACGAAAATTTCAAAACAATAATCCAGGGCTGCTCTTTCCTTGACGACGTAGAACCAGCATCCAACGAATTAGAGTAAAACACAGCAAACTTTGCTTTCTACCGCGACATATTCGTGCACACACGCACACACGGATCGATCGTCAACCTAAGCAAAGCACATACTTTGCACCGCACAAGACTGGCGACAGGTTCTTGAGCAACGTTTGTCGCGTGTCCTACACAAGAGACACGGCGCACAGATGACCGATTTGGTGACCTGCAGTCATCGACCACTTTTGCACGCTAGTTTTTCTACTATTGCTTCGCCGTCGTCCTCGCTATTTGCCACCTGATTGCGGGTCCACGATGGTGGTGGAAGGTTTTCTTGGACTTGCTGGTGGGCTCAGTCGCTACTGCTGCTGCTGATGGTGATGACGACGGTGCAGTTGTTTTGTTGGATAGCGTTTGGATTCGTTCATCGTTTGCTGCGATGCTTACCTGTTTTCGAACGCTGCACCATTTGCATCAGTTCGATCGTACCGTTTCCCCCCCACCCTTTTTAGCACAACTAATTTACTTTGGAGTGATTGCTTACGGAAAAGTTGTTTTTGCTGTGTGTTTTTCATGTGTTTTTTGTTGTTTTTCACTACAAATCACTGTGTGCTTCCTATCGGTCAGCGATATAGACGATTTCAACGTCAAATCGTGCAATAATTATTTTACAAGATATGTTTAAAAACAAAAGCAAGAATATCCTAGAAAACGAGTAAACATGGGTAAACATGAAATTAATTATGTACATAGAAATTGCATACCATGTTACTTGCGATGGAAAAAAGTAACAGAAATAAATTTTACAGAGAATTCATGACCGTTTCATCGGAGAGGGCTCCACTGTGCAACTGTCAAATACAAAATATGACCCAAAGCACCAATTTATTAACCGTTGTGACAATAGTTATAACAACAATTTAGTATAAATAAACAAATCACAAATATTAATGAAAAAAATACAACCACTATTTGCGAAATCAATCCCTGGTGTTAAATTGATCAATGTACATCACGATTTCATTACGCCGATTCACAAATAGATTTATAAATTTAATTAAAATCATCGCCAACTCATCGCCGAGACCTGGTATGTATTTTTACACAAAACGCTTAGCTTGTCAATGGCGGGTAGATGTTGAACTACATTCGCCTTCACTTTTCACCACTAGGTGGCGTCCGTGTAAAGTTGCTTTTTTCCTTCGTTGACTTGTTCGATGGCTTGGAAAGTTTCGTCAAAAATTGTGTTTCGATGAGTGCATTTTTCATAACAAGCGTTGCAAACGTTGTGTTTTTTATTAATATATTTCGCGTATAAAATGATTATCATCGAACTAAAAGATCGATTATAAAAATGAATGCTTTCACCTCCATTATTGTAATCTAGAATACCCCTCTTAAAGTTATTGGTGTTTTGAATCCTTGATCGACAACCATACGAGATTCTTTCGGATTGGGTTTAGCACTGATGAAGTAAATAACGACAATTTGATAAGCTTCGCGCTTTAGGATCAAACACTGAATCTTATCAGTAGAACGACACCAGACGACCCAATTGCCCTGAACAAATTCATCCTGTGGATAAAGATTTCGGATACACAAAAAAACAAACACAGTTCAGTCCATTCTCGTGTTTATTAGACAAAAAAATGTTTTGTTTTCCGTTACACATTTCTTCTGCACAGCGTTGCACATTGTTCAGTACTGGTTGGTGCGCATCGGTGTATACCATGGACTTTCCCGTGCGCCACACCGTCTACTTCCACTGTGGGACCATTCTTCACACGCTTGTTGCACCATTTACATTCCCTTTCCCTTCATCGGTTCATCGTCGTGGTGCGGTACACACTGAAGCTAAATTTCCGGTCGAAGGTTGCCGATTTCGAAAACAATTCTAAACTCGAACTCGATTGCATGGCGCGCGCGCACACACACAAACTCACACGCACACGTGATGACAAACGGCTTAATGGGGCACGTGGTTTAGCAGCTTGTTCATTCGATGAAACGTATTGCTTTGGTGCTTCTCTAGCTACATACGTCGAAGTGGTAGGTTGTTTTTTGTTTTGTTTTGTTTTTTTTTTGTTTTTGGTTGTGGTTTGACATTTTACATAACAATCGATAGGTGGCGTGTTTTTTGTTTGTTGGGAGTAGTAGTAGTAGATAGTAATAGTAGTAGCCCGTGTAACGATGGACGTAGGTTGGGAAAGATAATCAGGAAGCAGTAAAGAAAAAAGGCGAAATCAAACCCACACGCAATGATATGCTTATTAGTTTTGCTTTTCTTTAAACGCTGCGTCTAGCTCCTGGCTGTCAAGAGCGATGCTTGCTTCACGTGTGTTAAGTGCATCGAAAGCCCGGCCGTCACCGCACACACTATGTTCGTCTGTTTTTACAACCCCACCCGCTCCCTCTCCCTCTCGCCACCCTCCAATGACGTGTAGCGGTAGAGATCGGTTTTTGTTTTTTTTTAAACCACAAAGATATATTGACATCAGTTCCAGGCTGTGCGTTTTTTCTTATATTTCACCTTCTTCTCCTTCTCCTCTTCTTTTTCTTCTTCTTTAGTTTCACTTCACTCCCTTTACTATTCTAGCGAATAGACCCCCGTTCCACCATTGCACCTTCCCACTGCTAGCGCTTCTATTGTAAAGCTCACCTTAATGTTCACACATCGTTTACAAACACAATACATAAACGTATATCTATATATGTATGTATAGAGTGATGTATATAAGCAGGTTGATTTGTATTGTTTCGCCCCAGGCCAGACGATGGGTCAGGCTCGACGGCGCGAGCGGAAACGGCTTTGCTAGTTGTTTTGTTTTTGGTTTTCGGATACCCGGGTCCGATTTCGCGTCATAAAATGTTCCTATCGTGGCTTAAGCTTTTCTCCGGATTGATTGGAAATTCCGGACAGCAGTATGTACAGTTCGGTTGGGCTCGGTTGCTCCAAATGGTTCCGTTGTTGTTTCGTTAATTTAGTTTGTCCATGGCAATGCGTTAAAGATTCTTCTTCACCTCTTTAATCATCAACCATTCCGTTTGCTTCTTTCGTTTGCTTTAGCGTTTTGGTTTTACTTTATTACTTCTTTCTAGCTTTATTAGCGTTTGCCTTCGTTTATTACTTGCTTCGTAGCGTGTTGGTTTTAGTTTTGCACTCAGCGCTCTTCACCTACGCTATTAAATGTTGCCCCTTTTGTTGCCCCCTAAAATCTATAAACACACACATTTATGGTGGATGACGCAAATGTTTACAGCACGGCCTACTAGCACAATAGCACAACAAAGTTTTTTGCACACTACTTCACACGACAACTTTGCCCCCAACACGCCCTGTTGTACAGCACGGCCGCTTTCCTCATCTCCGCTTTGCTAGTATTTACAGAAACCGGTTCCCGGGATGACGCGCTGTCATGGTTTTTTTTAGTGTTTATTAAAAAGATTTTTATTTACCTATTTTTTCTCTCGTAAGCGAACTCAAAATGGAGCTAATCAGTACTACGCAGACACACATTCATACACATCAAATATAAACGCACGTACACACACACACATACACACATACACACACACACATACTTACATGCATTCATAAACACATTCGCCAATGAAGAAATATAATCGCTGGACGATTTTTGGGCATGCAACCACTGTTCAATTGAAGCTGATCGCGGCTACCTCAGTGGGATGTGTTTGCGGTGTTGTCTTTGGGATTTAACCCTTGCGATCCCTTGGTAAAGAACCACTGCTTGGATGATTTTTTGTGTGTGATTAAAACAGCTCGAATTTGAAATATTGTTCGGTTTCGCTGGTATGATATGCACTTAAAATTGCTTAACGATCGGTTCGGTGCCGGGATTGGAGGGGCCGAGTGTTGGACGCAGTTACAATCACTTAGGTTTCGTTTCGTTGCGCAGGCAAAGGAAACAATTGACATATTTTATTTCGCTGACGACATGTGAAGGCTTACGTTTATTTAAAAGTAATCGAAACTAATATGCCCCGAGGAGAGTTTTTCGTTAAAGTTGGTAAGTTATTAAATATTCTTCCCAAGCGTTTAATATTGACTGAATAAAAACCTTCAACTCTTAAGTAAACTCAACTCAAGACAAAACTTAAGTAAAAAAAATCTAT
The DNA here is from genome assembly GCA_000956215.1 of Anopheles farauti No. 4. NCBI lineage: Eukaryota > Metazoa > Arthropoda > Insecta > Diptera > Culicidae > Anopheles > Anopheles farauti No. 4. Next base: position 3,286 of record JXWZ01005384.1, on the reverse strand, counting down.
CAATTTAAATAAATAATAAACGCCATAGAAACGGAGCTTCGACTACATCTTTGGGTAGATCTCAAACGAACAAATGTTTCAAACAATGTAATCCTTTTGATAGTAGTACTTTACTGATTACAGGGTGGGTGAGTGTGTCTTGATGTTGAAATTATTCGTAAAGGAGCTTTCCGTTCATTAATTCCATTGAAATTACTGCAAAAGTTTTAGAAAAAAAAATTCCCCTATTTTGAATCACTCTACTGAACCGTAACGTAACGTTGTTTAATTTGACTCCTACAACCATACATGGTAATCATTAAAATGAAAATCAAAGGTTCATATGATCCCATCTGGAGAAAGCATCACCAAAAAAGCACGATGAACGACTCGTTCATAATCCATGCAATTAGTTTTATTATTGAGCGAAACTCATAAAAGGTATATCTGATAATTTGCTTCTAACTCGGATATAAAGAAAAGGTAATCATAATATTGTCTCACGCAATATGATTGAAGCGTTGGAGAACGAATTATCGTGAGTCGTATTTGTATGCTAGGTTTTTAACCGAAGAGATTGATTTAGTCAAGGGAATGGGAAGTTTCATAATTAGTGGCGTACTCTTTCAACAACTTTGAAACGTTTCAACAAATTTCAAATCTGTTTCAAATCTCTGATCTCGCAAGTTTGAATTCTTTACTGGCCATATACGTTGAATAGCATTAAGAAAAAAAAAATAATTCGGTTGAATTTTGTTATTAACATGGAAATCGTAAAATTTCCACACAAATTGATTAAATTTTACACAACACGCGTTTGCTGATGTTGCATTCCTCAAGGACTGCAGCTTTAGTGACGCCGAACTGACGGAAGCGTGTTCGAAAATTGGTCTAACCACACATACACAGAGACACACTCACACCCGTAATCGCGCAAGCATGGCCCTTTTGAAACCCCTTTTTTAATTAAACCCGTTGGCCCGTTCGTGCGCTCGGCGTTTGGGTGTGTGTGTGTGTGTGGCAGACACTTCAGCGGCCAGCTACTGGTTGGCGCGGTCGAAGTATAATAAATCATTTCGTCCTTTTCACCTTCGAAACTTTCACCGGCGAACGTTTGTCCGTGCACGTTTGGACCGGGTTCACCGGGCGTTTCCGGTGCGGAATGCGAAAAACACCGTCAATAATGCTCCGGTTCGTACGTGCGTATAAATGTTGCCTTAATTTATAGCTGCCACCTTAGCGGAGATTCCGCCCCCCGGGAACGGAAGTGTACCTGCGCAGGGGAAGGAACTATCCAAGGTAGTGTCAGTGTTTATAGATTCGACGCTTTCACTCACCTTCTACGCCGTTTTGTTTTGTTTTTTTTTTTCGTCTTATATGCTGACGCAAAGCGAGTGGTAGCAAACTTTAAACGAGAAATTCACTCGTACGCGTAGCCCGCCTAAGGGTACGGTCGCTAGCGAAAACCATTATCCGGGGCGCATCTTTCAGTTTCAGGCAGCGTAAGTTTTTCCTTTAATCCGAATCAGTTAATCCATGAATGCAAAATAGCAGCAAGTCAATTTGCCGCGAGCTTTCCCGTTCGTTCGCCAACGTAAACTTTGCAAGCGCTCGTCGGTGGTGGTGATGGTGGTGGTGGAAACGACGGCGTGCGGATAGCAGAAATCATTCTTTATCATGCAAAACATTTGCCGAGGCTGGCGAAAGGGTACGGTGTAAACTCATTTTCGATCACCCTGGGTTTGTTGGGCCAAGCTGACCGAACCGTTGGGTTGATTAGATTGTGGCGACGGTGGTGGTGGTGGTGGTGGTCAACGGGTGGGCAAAAAACTTTCCTCCAACATCACCGACACCATTCGACCGCGCACAACTGACCAGGCGCCTCCATGGCAGAGTGACGTCGTTCTTTTCTTCGTTTTATTATTTTTTTTTCACTTTTTAGCCTCGCCACCGCTAGATTAAAAATTATAATGCTCACTTATGAAAATTTTTAACGTGCACCACGGTGAGGAATATTGAAAAAGTTCGGAATACATTAAACCGACGGTGGGCGCGCGGCGAGCGAAGATGATGCGCCACAATCGGGCGCTTTTGCTACACTTTTGCGTTCGCTTATCGTGCAAAAGAAACTATATGAAAGGAGTCCTCTTTCGGTCCTCTCCCTCACCAACCCCCCTCCCATCCCTTTTTATCCCGTGTGCAGTTTATTTCTTGCCGTAAGGCGAAAGCCACAGCTACACCGCAACCGCATCCCGGCCACGAGGACGACATTGCGTCCGATTTTCGCTTGATAAATTACACACCACGAATGACAGCTGTCCGTCCGTCACCGCATGCTACGTCTTTTGTTGCATTGTTTCCATTTGACGTTTATCGGGGCGAAACCGAGCGTTAGTGTGTGTGAGAGAGAGAGAGATTGTGATAGATGCTTTCTTACACTCCGCTATTGGGATTTCGCCTTGTGTTACCATTTTTAGATACGATTTTTTTTCTTCCCATATATCCGCACACCCCTTTCTTTGCTCGTCAACGATTATCGATTGGATTTTGCAATGCGGCAGCGTGAGGGACGGAATGGTGGGCGTCGGATGTAATATCCGTTCTAGTTTCGATGAGCATTGAGTGCGTGCGTGTGTACGAGTTGGAGAGATTGAAATTGAAACGTAATTGAAAATATATTAACCAAACCAGCCCACACGGTTTTGATCTGGAACAATTTTTCTTCAAGGAAGTGTGTGGGTTGTTTGTAGCGATTGATATTTTGTGGACAATTTGTCGACATTTTCAAATGGCCCAATTTACTTTGAAATAATGATTCGCTCTGTCTTTCTTGTGCTGCAAAGCTTCCTACGATGTGATACATGAATTCAAAATGAAAAAAATTGCTATTTATTTAAGTAAAATTTAATAATAAAAAAATGAATAAATCAATTTCAGGACATAACCAATGCTATAACACATCGAACAAAATTTGTAACAAAAAGGAATCGTTTTTCCAATTATGCTAAATTGCACTCACAAGCTCCGAACAATTAAAATAAAGCCTAATTTTAAAACTCCTCCCCCCTCTTAACTACTGCTGCTTCCGTTTCATCCAACTCGCCCGCTTGAACCTACTTCCGGAACATGTACAAAAAAAAATGATTAAATCTACTATCGGTGTTTGAGTTTTGCTGCACTCGTCCCGCTGACCACCCTCTGTCGTTTCCCTTTTCTTCCCCTTCCTTCTCCGAAAAAAGACGTTCATAGAATGTTCCGTTCATGCACGCATTCTTACACACTTACACACGCAAACACACACACACAA
>JXWZ01005383.1:0-18204 GCA_000956215.1 Anopheles farauti No. 4 | reverse complement strand
TTTTTTACAATATGAATTTTTAGAAAATCGTAAAAAAGCTAACATTATTTTCGACTCATCACGATTTTTAAGTCTTCTGGTTTGGTCATTATCGCATAAAAAATTGAACAAAACTGGCAAATAGATAAAAATATTCTCAAATAATAATAGAACTCTAGAACTCCAAGCACCAAACAATGTCAAAAAAAAACATTATGTTAAATAAACATCGATGGAGGCTTTTTAGGTTGCGCTAAACGACAACTTGCCGCGAGATAAGCGGCACGGCTTCAGCTCGACTGCGCGATGTATAAATCATAGGCAGCCTTATCATAAACTTGTTTCTATGTTGCTCGTGCCACGAGGGTACCATTATAAATCCCGGGACGCGTCACTGTGATGCTGTGTTCCACATTCGATTTAGTAGCTTCACTCGATCCCGAAACCATCCCGGTTCAGCACTCTGATATGAAAATTAAAATGTAGCCTATTTGTCAAATAAAAAATAAAAACAAGACAAAAAACGACAACTCACCAGGCACCAGGGGAAGCGAACTTTCAGCGGTGCGTCAGCGTTCGTTGGTGTTGGTTTCGAGATGTCATCCAGGGCTGTCGTGTTAGACGGTTAAGCGTAACCTTTACGTTCCGTTCGGCGTTCACGGGGCCGGGAACATGTTGCCCGCATGTTTTTCTCGAATCGCTTGTCCGCTGCCAGGAAACACCAAATCTGGTTCAAAGATAGCGCCATTAAACGGAGCGTTCGGTGGTTGCATCCTGTGGCAAACGGTACGCCAACGTTCATTTTCAAGCTAGCGAAGAATGATACTTCATTTTACACGATGCTTGTTCACTCGCGACATGATGCGGTGATGTTTTCGGTTTGCACGTTCGTAGTGTGTTGATTCGAAAGGAAAATGATTTGTTTGGGAAAACTCATTCTTGCCACGCTTTCCCAAGGCGAAGAAATACAACTTAAATCAAAATGGAAGGCGGTGTATATTTTTTTCTAATTATACACTAGGAAAAATGCGACATGCGACCAATTTTTGTTTCTCCACGAAAGCAATATGCATAATTTACTTGCAATCACTGAAATCTCACGGAAATCTCAGCTGCATTTCTAGCACCGCAGTAGGTAATGTGACTCATTATCAGGGAAAAAAGTGTACAAGCCATACAGCAACGACAACGGACAGAGGACAAGATGGGTCGTAAAACGGATCCACCCGATCGATACCGATCGACAGTCTCCATATTTACGTACCCGACCAATTTTCCCACCCGCATCTCGGGCGTCGTCATTTGTAGGTCAAAGAGGCTTAGGCTCCCGACCAAGCCAACCCCAAGCGAACCGAATCTGCCCTTCCCCCCACCGGAAGGGCGAAAGGTTGTCATTTACACGCCCCGGGTTCCTCGGGCCAGGGAAATGCCGCTTTCCCTGCACAGTTCACACCGGGCAGCGATCGGTGAGCTGAGGGGGAGGGGGGGAGTGCAATGAGCAGCGCTTCTAAAATTTATCGATCCCATTCCGGGCGAACAGTAGACAACCGACAACCCGCACAACGCATTTGCTGACACTAACAAGATCGTTTCCATGTCGCGGTTTGTGTCGTTCCGGGTTGCTGCCGGAGCCGTACCGTGTCCGCCCCGATCGTTACCCTTCGCCCCCTCCCGACCGTGCGTACCGTACCGTGCGTTGTGGTTTATTTATTTCGTGTTTTTTTGTGTGTGTTTTTGACTGCTTCGTTCCGTTTGTTCCGAGGATGTTTCATTTCATCAGCAGGCCGAGCAGCTTCCGAGCGACGGGATAGGAGGATCGTCCCGGGGCGCGGAATGGTCCAAGGGCGAAGGTGCGATGGTAGCACCCGGTGGCCACCGATGGACTTTTCTCTTTAATGACATCATTTTGTTACGACAACTTCACGCCGGCGACAAGCGGATGCTAAACGAACGCACGCAGCAAAATGGGCCCGGGCGAGAATGTCATTTATTTTTTTGTTCAACCACCCTGGGAATTGCAATCCCAGCTAAATCGGATTGAGGAGAGGGAGGGAGGGTTTTTGGTTTTGTTTGGTTAAGGGTATCGAGGAATAAAGTGTTCCTTAATGTTTGACAAAAAAAAGTCTACATGATTTTTAAAGAAATATTTTAGGCGATTAATCGATTAGAAATTATACTTTTATGATCGGATTAATTTTATCACATGTTTTTAGTATAAATCCATTTATTTTGTAAATAAGTAAAATGTATATTTTCAATCCAAGCAAACCAAACAATCCATGCAAACCATTATTAAGTAATACTCAATCATTTTTATCATAATTTTCTCATTAGCTTCATTTGCAAATATGTGAACAGTGTGTGATAGTTTGAGTCTAAGTGAAAGTGTAAGTGTGTGTTGACGCAAAATATTGTAATAACACAATCTCTATAACAAACCTTCGCGATGACTAGTGTGCGACTGGCGTTAGTGTTACAGTGACGATCGCAATTGTTTCCTTTCATAATAGTGTACCGATTGTATGCTCAGCAGGACGCTGTAAGACGACCAAATATCCACAGCAAAAATGTTCACCAGGTGAGTGATCCGTGCGTTTAAATAACGAAGCATTGGCAGCGAGCTAATTTAGCAAATCAAACACATGTACCATGGAAGGGCAATAATGCGACGCTAAAAGCGACGGACCTTCGACGCATTCCGAACCGTCGCGCTGGCCGGTTTCCGATAAATATTTATAGCTCTTTCCCCAAAACTGCCAGACACGGGCCGAACATTGTTTTAATTAGTAATCAACAACATCATCGCTGCTAGGTGGGGGCGATGTTTCCTTTTTTCTTCTTCTTCTTCGTCCTCTTTATTTCTCGCCCAGAAAGGACTCCTCCCAAATGGAGCCATTTAATCCACGCTTGCGATCGATACGCGATCGTGAAGCGAAAATAAAACCGAACGCAAATACGGGACGCGTCGTCGATCGGAATGGCAACAGAAGCATGCAAATTAACATTCCCCAAACATAAGCGCCTCGTAAAACATTTTTGGGCGGTGGGCCCGGGCGGGCTGCGGGGAAGGTTCGTCTCGGCGACGGTAACAATCTTCTTCGCTAGAATACATGTACGGTTGTTGCGGGTTTCTCGCTGTCGTTGCTTCCTTCCATCATCAGGCTGGAGAGTGTGTTCTTATTGCACTCTTCCTGTGGTTGAATTCTTCCCCAGCTCGACAATTGGTCGTTCCTCAAATGAGTCTTACACGCGCCCCATATGCGTTCCGGCATGCGTGGCATGGGCCCGATTGCTTTGGTGAAGAAGGGTTCTCCCGTTTGCGGACCATATCGGTTATCGTGGGTATTCATTACTGCCGTGGGGCGTGTGGCGTGTGGCGTTGATTAAAATAGACCGCCCAAGAATGGGAATAAAAACATTTATTTTTGTATGTTGCGTTGTGATGTTTTTCACATAATTTTATGTGAGAACACTTTATAATTAAAAAATTGTAGAGAATCTGTTTCCAAATTTCTCTATCATGTCCATTAAATCCCTCCCTCCGCTCCCCTCAGCTCCTTCCCGATGGTCGCTTTTGGACGCATTTGCTGTGATGTTAAAACCTCTCGTTCAAACGCAAAACCGGACAGCTGCGGACAAACGTTTTGATGGGATTAAAAACTAGCGTCCCGCCACTTAATGTGTGAACAATGGCCTAGGTTAATCAAATTTAAGAGCCCACTTTTAGTGGCCCATCTGTGCGGGCTCGGAGAAGTGCGCAACCGGGCGCGCGCCCTCCCTAAGAGGGAGGTAATTAATTTTATAGGCTTCTGTAAATGCGATCGGTTCCTTCCTTCTTCGCCTGTGCGTGCCGTTCCTGCGGCGCACGACGTTGGTGGGTGCCACTTGTGCAGGGGATTAATTCGTCACAGTGTATTCTGATTCCGGGTCCGGGAGGTGTTCGATCTTCGTGCGAGCTGTGCTAGGAAGCAAACGAGCGCTTACAGCTTATTGATTTTGTTGCTAACGCAAGCCCTCTTTTCGGGCGTCTCGATCCTCACTGCCTTGATGGGCCGTTTTATGGGCTGTTTTTATCCCTTTTAGAGTGAATGTGCGCCCGATGTTCGGTGGTGCTGTGAGTAGTGATTTTATGGTTGACACTTGTTGCCTCGTTTGGGAGTCGTTTAGACGGATTTGTACAATGTTTTACCTAGAAACGTTGTCGAACTCCGTACGAATTAGGAAGGTGATTAGAGAGGGGGATAATCGATAGTAATTTAATTTTTTTCATGTTTACTTTGAGTTTTTTTTTATTTTTAAATCTTGTTTGGGAGAAAATTTCTGCTTCCGATCAAAGTCAAGATCATTTTACGAGCTGCAAAGTATTTAAAATATTAATTTTTTGTTGTAATATTTAAAACATGATTAAGTAAAATGAAGTTTTTTTTTAAATAGAAGAATTTCCCTTTCGTTATATACAGTTTGATGTTTGATAAACCCTTCGTTTGATCTTAGGTTACTTACAAAGCATTTTGGCAGCTTTACCACGTTGTTTCCAGCTACGATGACGTTTAAATGGCGCTAATGTCACGTGACGCGGTTCCTCCCCAGCGTCTGTCAACCACAACCCTCAACCGTCTCCTTTCATTTCCCATACTGGCTGGCTCCGAGCTGAGTCCGCGATTTTAACGCAAGCGCAATTAGTCTGCGTTACAGTTCTATCAATCAAAGCAAGCCGAGCCGGGCCGAGGACCCACGAGCAAAGGGCTGTAAAAGCTTTTAAGCGATCACCCACCGGTTACTACCGATCGCCTTTTGATGGTCGACGCCGCCACAGTCGCCGGTACGAACAAAAGGCGAGACGCTTAAAATGTGCTCTAAAAATAGACCGATGGCATGGTGAGGGTAACGAAAGCGTAATGTCATAATGTGGGATAGTCATAATGTGGCAGCGTGCGCTAGCATGCGAGACAAGTTGCTTAGAAAAATGCGCAGCATCTTGGCAAACGCACTGGAAGCAGTCGCAGGTGGCGATATATTTTGATCCACGGTTGATCCCTCCGGTGGCTACTAAAGCCGTTTCGGATTAGACGTATCGATATAATACGGAGAAAGCTTAACGTTGTGCGGCCGCTGTCCGGCTGCAATTGTTGGCCGCCCGTCACCGGCGACGGTCCAGAAGCCATCATCTTTGACGGACGGATCAAGACTGTACGATGGTCGGGACCGCCCGATATGGGGCAAGAAACGTAGCTTGACGTACGGTCATCGATTAAAATGGCTCCATTTCACAGTTTGCCCCGGACGGCCAGTTTGCCCATGGCGACTGGGACGAATCTTAAGACAACGCATCCGTCTGCTTCGTTCGCTACCCCCGGCACCGGAGACTTTCTCTTCCCCGCAGCCCGTACCGACGGGGGTAGTTCCCGTTCCTTTCTTTTCACACATCAGCTCCAGCTGCCACACGGGGGTCATGTTTTTCGTCATCTCTCCTGCGCGCTCGTCATTCGCTCCGAGAAGTTGCAAGTGGAATTAAGCTCAGCGATCGATAAGTCACACGTCGATTCTAATTGCGCTGGCAACCCGGTCCCTTCCTCCTCCCTCCCCCCCCCCGGTGCAACCTTCATCGGGGCCCCGAACGGGGCCGTTTGGATTTGGATGAGCGCACCCGGGTGCAAAGTGGTCGCGTAAACACGACAAACTAAGCCGGGTAGCCAGCCGGGTGATTAGCCTTAAACCATCAGAATACGTTCGTCGGCCGATCGGCGGCCACGGAGCATCTGAACCGGGTGGACACACGCAAGCGTGCGCGCGCGATAGTGAACTAGTTTTGTCGGCTCTGGTGCGGCCTGTCCGTCCGACAGCCACCCGTTTCGATGCATCATCCCTGGTCGATGATCTTGAACTCACACCTGAACTTTGACTGCGATGTATGCGTTTTTGTTCTGTTCTTTTTTTTGCGTCCCACAATCGACGTAAGGTCTTAGAATCGGGCCACGAAGGCCGCGAACTCGCGTGAGGCCAGGTTCTAATTTGTGTGAAAAGTATGTCCAGCGAAACAATAACAACCAAAATCGACGCTACATCGATTCGGTGTGATTAAGGAAGCGGAAAGAACGAACTCACTCGTTTGTTGAAGGTTGGTCAAACAGGTTTGGTTGTACTGGTGCATGGCTGATCTCTGTGATTTATGATTTATTTATGTATCGCAAACATTCATCGAACGATTGCGGAATTAAAATAGTGCGCAATAGTAACTCCACTTCTTAGTTTAAAGAAGTTAGTATAAAATATATTAAAAACTCTTTCCCAATTTAATTGATTAATAGCATCACAAATAATTAATATTTCAGTAGGGAAATATTATTTGAAATCTTTCTTCCATCCATCTACCACTGCAACCAATCGAAATGTTATCCGATGTCCAGTTTAGAAAATAGCACTTTTCCATATCTTTTTAACGCCATCTGAAGCGCTGGCCAGTTGCGCTATCATTGTTGGCAAACACAATTGTGGGCACACTTATTGTCCCCGACCCAGAACGATCACCACGCGGTGCTGCTGTACAATTGAAATGTATGCAAAAGAGCGTTGGGACACGAGCGTTTCAGTATGGCGAGTCCCTGGGAAAATGATTGGCCATTTTCCAGCTGTCACCGATCGCCGAGCTCGCTGATCGATCAGTCGAATCAGCACTGCACTGACGTGCTGGTTCTGCAGTCAAACCGCTACGGTCCATGAGCCTGATGGAGCCCACATGAAGGAAGCTACTTTGCATATCGAACCATTCCCATCTGGGATCCGCACCTAGGGAAGGGTCCTGTCAACAGGGGAGGTTTTTGCTTCCAATTGAGTCGGCAGCGGATTGCGTTCAAGTGACTGCCGGAATGGAAGCGAAACCGAATCATTACTGTCAGTTCTCGGACCAATTTGGTCTTTCTTTTGTTTTTTCTTTTTTTTTTTTATTTCGAAACGATCAAGCGCGATCTTTTGCTGACTGCGTCGCTCTCCGTTCAATATGGAACTCCGTACTTTGTGGCAGCGACTTCCCACATGTTGGCCTCCAAATCGGCATCAATCGCAGCAGGCAATAGAGGCCAAGCTCCCGTGACGGATCATTCATTGTGGTGGGTTATTTGATAGCTTCTTTCAGCCATAATCGTCGCCTTTGATGGAGCTTGTGTCACTGGAACTGGAGTGGCAGAAGGCAAAGACAGGATGAAGTGACTAAGAAGGCTGTCGATTGAAATAAAAACAAAAACGTGACAATCTATTCGTATGAAATGATTTTAAAATTTTAAAGGGACAAGATCATGACGGTTATGAGCTTAGATCTCCTGAAAAAATATACCGTGATGTATGATAAATCAAATAATATCATAAAAAAATTTTTTTTTTGAGTATTTTCTAAAATACGTTCTAAAATACATTTTCTACCAAGCCAACAACATTATCTAAATAATCATCACAGCAAGAGAAAAGCATCAAGCAAAGAGAACCACTTTGATGCTACACAAGATAGATTCTGAGTCCTTCTTACCCGATAACGTCCATTGCATTGTTGGAGCGAATTTGTTGTAAACGCGCATCGCATCCCCCCGCCATCATCCCCAGCCCCAGCGGTCAGTGCAGTTTAAAGAGTTAATTAAGGCGATTCGCCAAAATGTGGCCGGAAAGGAAGCCAGATTACGGATCTCGAGCATCCGTGGCAGGCGCTTTGGGGCTGCGACACACGTCCCGGTCGCGGTGTTGGTAAACTTCTTGCACATACAAAAAAAACATACAAACGAAAAACGCACTGTTTGGTGGCGATAGAATCGTCAGGGCCATCGCGTACCTTCTTGGAAGACCCAGGGTAAGTGTGTCCCCCACGTACGGTAGGCCCCTTGCACTTGGACGCTCGCAAACAACCGCCGCACATTTCAAATTGGATCCCTCTCGTTTGTTTACCGATAGCTATCGCTTCCCCTGATGGAGTCTGTCCTCAAAATGGGGCCCCCGTGTAGCCCTCGCATTAGACGATGCGTACGATCCGGCGTGTTTTGGTCCGCTCGCCGTGCTTTTCGCAGGTACTTTTATCGGGACGCTGCCCGGCTGCATCATCTGCAGCATCATCTTCGAAGCCAGCGTGCCCGTTCGGGTGTTGGGAATGGGACCGAGACAAGCCCGGGGACCCGATTGACCGATCGACTTCGGGGCAGCTACAAGATCGCCCGCCAGTGACACTTTCCGTACGGCGACGGTTTCTTCAACGGCGTGCCTCACTCGAGCAACACTCGAGCGGACGGTGGAGTGCCCGCTTACGTCCGCGACTTGTCTGCTTCGCTCATCTGACGCAGACTGATCCACTTTGGTCGATCGGATCCACTCCAAGCGGTACACTCCGCATGTACGTACCCTTTCGCTTCCTGTGCTGATCGGATCAATCGATTTGTTATTTACCTTTCCGTGCCTGGGAGGGACTGGCTGGTCTGCCTGGTCTGCTGGTGTGCGTACTCCGCGATGCCACGGCACTCACGTGTACCTTTATCTTCGTGGGTGTGTAGGGTTGGACTAGCTCTCTCGCTCTCGCTCGCACTCGCTCGCATGTGGATCAACATTTCCCACCCAGGAACCGGCTCGTGGGTTCGCATTTTGGTCCCTGCTCCGCAAAACCTGGTGCCAGTTGTGGGTGGCCAATTATTTGCGTACATCAAAACCAATATTTTTCCGCGATGAGTGTTGTAAGTGCAATCTCTCGGATCGGTACAAGTCGCGCGCGCACCGTCACCGTTGGGTTTCTTTTTTTTATTTTTTGTGTCGTTCCGTAAGCAAGCTCTGATTTTTGTTAAGTTCATTTACGTTTCCTTACGACGGCAGAAAGGGGAGGGGTGCGCTCGTACGTACGGCGCGATGTGCGTCTTATCTGTCGCTCTCTTGCGCCGGAATCTTTTGGGAGTCACTCCCGCCCGCTGCTTTCCCCAACGGAGGCTCTGAAGCGCTTTTGCTACACATTGTTGGGCGAAATTCTGCGAGAGACGGAGCGACTGAAACACCGTTTGGGACATTTTGGAGCGCATCGAGCTATTCCGGTAGAGCTCGCCCACGGGTCACCGGCCAGTATCAGTGAATGCAGTGGATGTCATCGTTGAGATGTACACATCGTCGAGTTTTCCCTTCCAAATGCTGAGCATCACATTCTGTTGTGTGGACGGAAGAAAAACAGCTGCTCGCTGCTACCTCTCCGTTGTCTCTGTTGTTCAGTGCGTTTTATCTGCAATTGAGATCGATGTCCGTACTTTGTCTCGCAAGAAGCGTACGATTAAGGAGCATAGTGTTACGCGCCAGCAAATACCCGCAGAGATCCGAACGAATTAATTAATTGATCAGTTTTTTTTTCTCACACTGCCACAAACGCTGTTCGAGTTCGCCAACGTCGATCTGCGAGCGCTGATTTTACTTTTCCTGTGGCTTTTATCTGTAGCACGCTAGGGAGATAGGATTATGAGCACACACTCAGAAAAAAAAACCCGTACTGGGTGCCTTACCGATGCTGCGCAATGGGCGCTGTGAAGCCCTCGTTGTACGGTGCTTTTAATTTTTATTTCTTTTCCCTTCACGCTTGTTCATTTATTTTTCCGATGCGCTTTTTTTTTGTCCCGGTGTTGCTTTTTCTGCTGATTCGGTTCGGCGAATAATAATGAGGTGCACATTCCAGCAGAATCCACCAGCACACGGGCTCGAAACGATCCTCTTCTCCACGAGCGGAACGATGCTCACCGCTAGGGCTGTTGTGGGCGGGTTGGTGGGTGGGAATGGACCGCGAGCGGCAAGGGGTGACAAAAGATTATCTGAAATGGTACCGTATCCCCCGTGTACGAGCGTCCGTGCCGGGGACACATTAGAGCCTGCACAACAACGGCGCCTGGGCTTGTCAATTAGGGAGCAAAATTGGTACCAAATTTCGGTTAAACGCTCGAAAATCGGACGAGCCCGTTTGGTGGCTTCTGCGCGACGGGCGAAAGATTTTCCTTTTTTGGGAAGATAATTTGGCATGGAGCGAAGGGACGAGCGCACGAGAAAGTGTCATTTGGATATGGCGTTTTGGAAGCTCGGTCGTTTAATAGCTGCTTGGAGGTGGAACATCATTTTTGTTTTTTTTTTCTCTTTAAAACATTATCCGTTTTAGGATTACATAACTTAATTGCATATAAAGTTGAATATATTTATTTTAGTTATAAAATTGAAATACCACATAATTTTTTTTCTATTTTTATATACCACTTAAAGAACAAAGCTCAATTAAAAGGTCATAAACCCGAACAGGTGCCCAAATTACGCGCAATTAGTATGCATTGAAAAGATCTTCCCGGAAAAGAGAGGGACAAAACAATCAACAACAGCCAACAAAATAAACAACGCATGCACTGAAACCATAAAGCCAGCTCAAACTTTGAGAACAAAAATAATAACAACATAAAAACTCCACCGTAGCACGTGCGCTACTCATAACTCTAGTACCGATGGTTTCGGTAATGGGTGAATAAGATTCGTCTAGCGTGGGTGTCGTCCCTCCCTTGCGATTCCCTTGCTCCGGGAGCTCCCGAAACCGGCTCGCAAGCGGACGGAGGTGGGCGGCGCCGAACAATCTTGTATCGAAAAAAAAAACAAACACGTAGTGGGCACATAAATTATGTTAATGATCACATCGGCTGCCACTTTGGCGGCGCCGCCGATCGGCCACCGAAGCGCTGACGGAATACAATGGACTGCGCCCGCCAGGAAGGTGAGAACGCAAGCGCCATTCGAAAACGAGGTGAAAACATCAGCCGAAAGATTTGAAACGAATAAACGAAAGGAAAAAAACACGGAGGTTTCAGATTGAGCTGGACGCCTAGAACGTTGGCCATCGTTGTGGTGAGCAAGGAAATTTGATACGCTTCACATGTTGAAAGGTTGAAGTAAGATATTACGGGCTTTAAGAAACCCTTCGGCCGCATCAGAAACACGTCCCACGGGACGTACGCTTCTCATGTTAGAATTTTAAATACTACCAACACTTTTCGAAACTGGAATAAAGTTGATCGTGCTCGCTTTGCCTGCTTGTGTTTGAAGTGCCGATTTTCAATGCGGAAGAAATGGGAAGCAGTCGTTCGGTTTTGTCCCTCGCTTCCGGTAAGCGCACGTGGCCACGCATCCGGTTACGTGTCGCGTGATGGTTCGTTCGATTAATTTGGGATGTGGCAAAGAACGTTACGCTTTAATTGTGATTTGCTGTTGAGCTGGTTCAGGTGTAGCATAACGATAGGACCTTGGACATATGGAAATAAGGAATAGGTAATCAATTTAAACTGCACGTGTGGTGAACTTGGGTCCAGCATCGAGAACAGAATGTTAATTACGTTTTTATTTTCAACGGAGTATAAATGGACCCGTAAATCCATTTTTTAAAGCATACATATTTTTTTTATACTTTGATAATAGGGAGTTCCACATTCACAGGTTTTTTATGTCGTAAAGAAAATTTGAATTCAAATTTTTACAATTTTTACATTACAATTTGCAACGTTTATTACGTATCATACCCATTAATATTTTTATATCAATTTGTTTTACTAGATATGCCGTTTCGAGGATAAAGTTTTAATCGAAGTTCATATTTAATTCCTCGTGTTATAGTCGTATTAAAGTTGTCCCACAATTTGCCCCTAAAACCGCCATGCAAGTGTTCGCACACAACGTTCTCACAATGCTCCATACGTACACAATACAATACGAAAAATCGTTTATCGTTCCATCGTCCGAAAGTCCGATCATCACCGCAACACGCACTGTCAGCTGCGATGGTCAATGGTTATTTGTTATTGTCATAATTTCTGTTTTGTTAATATTTCATATTTCCCCGCCCAACCCCTTCTAAAGCCCAAGGACCATTCGTTGATGGTGCCTAGTGTAGTACAATCACTACGGACGGACATGCTAGCATCAAACATTTGACATCTTCAATCTATGATTAGACTGTTTCCGCTGCCTCTGGCCCATCTTCGGCGATGCCTCGACCGCTCGGCCTGCTCCGGGCCAGCATTCATCAGGGATTCCGATTCGATACGGCTTGTTATTGGTATCCGATGGTCATCGAATCGGATTGTACGGCCGCCGTAACTTTAAACCAAAGATCACACTCCAGATATTCCGTGCGTTGGTTTGAGTGGCTTGTGCGGGTCAACAATAAATACAAAAAAAATAATAATAATAATAAACCGAAAAGCGTGCATAGAGAGCGAGGGAGGGAGAGCGAAACGGACGAACAAAGGCAATCATAGTGTACGCATGGCCATGGTTCCAACACAATTTCGGGAATCTCTTTATTAATCTTCACTCTTTCACTCTCTCTCTTACTGTCTCTTCATTCCCCTATCGATCGATCGACACTGTCCTGAAATCGACCCGATCGAACCGTCCCGTGCTGGGGAGACGCAGGGAGTGCAGATTTTAGAATTGTTTATTTTAGAGCCAATTGAACTCGAGGGCTAAGATTGTTTGAAGATTATGTTATTTCAATCCCATTTGAGATGGGAAAAAATCCTCTTAAAGCCGACATACCCGCAATGCCGCTCTGCGCTATGCGATCCAATATAGATCCTACCACGAGCGGAAGGAAGGGGAAGCGGCTTGTCTCTAGCTCAAACCGATCGTTCCGAACCGAGTAAAACGGTTTTCATAGCTCAATTGGGAGTAAAATAAAAAAAGTTTGCGCCCGTGTGCGTTCGCAGCCCCAGCGACGACCTCCGCAGCAGCAGCAGCAGCATCGTAGGGACGAAAAACGATAGAAAATTGAGTGTAAGCAATCATAAAAGCCCCATTCAGATGGAATCTGTTACGATCGGGCATCAAGCGAGCGAGCGCGGAGTTAAAATTAGTCTGCCACAAAAACGCACCAGGAGGCCACTCGGTCTCGATTCCCCCGTCAGTTGGGGGAAACGAAATAGATTTTGGTGGGCCAATAGATTCATCCTGCCGGGCGATGGTGTGCACCAGATACACTGGCTGGCCCTCGGCCGTCGGTACATCGGAATGTGGACGGCATGTTGGCATCGGCGTTGTATGCGTTCGCACACACACGAGATCCACGATCCAGCGTTCGTCCACCACCGCGATGTGGGTCGTACGGTTTCGATCTGTTTGTTTAATGATGACTCGCGACTCGCGCGGATCGGTGAACCGTAACCTGCATGGAAAGTGATATGGGTTTCTGTGCCCCGGCAGGGCCAATCGCCTCTATCGAAAGTCATCGCCTGTGCCGAAGGCGAGGTGGTCGGGATGGGGGAAAAATGGAAAATCAAAAAAAAAACTCCACTTTTTTAGTTGACCGAAGCACCCACCAGCAGTACGGTGCGACGGAAAGTGACTAAGTGTTTATGACGAAGCGCAACGAGGTGAATTCTTTTCAATCGATCGGTCCGGTCCCGGATCCACTTCGCGTAGATGTAAGGGTGTGATAAGCGAGAGACCGTAGGTCTAATAATGTACCAAAAGTCGCGCGAACTCTTCGGCTGTTCTCATCCTGCTCATCGCCGCTCTATCACGCTCACTCTCTCCCTCTCTCTTTCGCTCTTTTTCCACCCTTTAAAACCCGCACCCAATTAGGCATAATGTAACGTTCATTTATGTGCTTCGTTCTTATTTATTTATATATTTTTTTTGTTCATCCTTGATACATAATAACTGATTATTGGGCCCAAAAGGATACGGCGGGCGCGAGTGTATACCGTTTCGTGGAACCGAAGCGAACGGGCGTCATGAGAGCCATGAGAAAACTCTCCGCGGACCCGCGTACGCTAATGGATAGTATCGGATTACGAGTGTGGCATTTAGTTAGCGGGGCTCGGGCACAAATTGTTGTGCCCGCTTCGCTTCGCTTTTGCGCGGAGTGTTTGCGAGGTCCGCACGCGGGCATCGGGAGGTGCGATGTACGCCCCGGTTGCTCCGGTTGCAGATAGCGTCGTGGAAAGTAATGAGTCGCCGGCAAGCCGGTATCACCTCACCATTGCACAATGCAACGCTCGGCTATCCAGAGCGTGTCCAGAGCGAAAGGGATTGGGTGTTGGCAGTAGCAGCACCAGCAGCAGCAGCAGCAGCAGCAGCAGTCCATAGTGCACCTAGGCTATCAGGCTGTTCGTGCTGGTGACCGTGCAACCGAACACTCGGCGCCAGTTCCGTACTTCCGTCCGCTTCATATTTTAAATTAACTGCTGCAGCAGCACGAAACGTTTCGGGCTGTGGCGGGCTCGCCCAATTTGAAGCCACGGTGGGCGCTCCGTCCGTCCGTCCGTCCGTCCGTCCGGGGAGCACCCACTTAAACGAGCCGAAGCTCGGCGAGAGGCGTATTGTCTTATCTTTCGCTGAGCTAATTACCTTTTCGCGTCGGATTCCGAGGGTGCTTTGATTCGCGTCCGGTACGGTCCACGCCTGTCCGGGAGCCTCTTCAATTTTAATTACAAACTTGAGCGCTGGGCCACCGCCAAGGACAATGGGATGGACGATACTGGCGTGGGAAAATATTAAATGTAGCGCAGCAAATGTGCCCAAGTTTACCGTTTACCGGAACATGATACTGGAGGTGGTGTATTGTGTTTATTATCACACTCAGAGGAACTCGTTTGGTACTGGGCGTTGAAGAAATGGGCAACAGATAACATCGGTGACAGTAAAAAACCTAGCATAATGCAAACGTTTGTTTTTTTCACAATTTTTTTTTTATTTAATAAAACCTAACCCACTTGGTTGAGAGCTTTAATATCAGTTTGTTTGAATTCGATTTGTTCATATGTCTTATATGTTTTATTAAATTTAATAAGTCCTCCACTATTTTAATCAATATTATCAATATCATTTTTTATATTTACAATATGATTGAATCAAGTGACTATTGTCAAAGTTTAAACACATTTTTGGTAATTTCTTGGGTCAATTTAGATATTGTGGAACACGTGTTTAACGAATATTGGTTTACACTGAAAACTCGGAATGCTTTGTTTCGAATTTTAAATCACATCCCAAAAATGGACGTAAATAGGAATGTGGTTTATGAATTCAACAACAACCCTAGAACTTCCAGCGCATGATCGCAAACGTATTATTAAAAAGAATGAGACGTCAATACATGTAAAACAGCAATTCATTTTTATTACCGGTTTGATGTCCTTTGAAAGAACTGTTTGAAACAAAAAGGTTTGAACGTTTGAAAGGTTTGGTTTGAAACGTAAAGAAGAACTGTTTCTTTGTAAATAAGTCAAAAATCGACGAAAACAAATATTAAGTTCATTTTCGTTAATTCAATAAACTTTGAGACATCCCTTAGAATTGTTTTTAATGATGGTTCAGTAACAGTAAAGATTGAAAATGTCACAAAGTACTTCGTTTTCGTGATACATTTAAAACCATTTGCTCCATTACCTGGCGCTTATAGAAACTTTTCATCGTTTTCGAATTGCTTGCCTATCGACGCGAGCGATTGCGCATAGTTCACTGTGTATAAGGGGCACATTTGCATTTAAACAGTGGCGTCATGTCGAATTGAAATCCGATCAAACTTAAGCCATCAAATGGGCATGCTGAGGCGAAACGAAAAAAAAACGCAACAGTAGAACAGTCGGAATGTTGCTACTGCTCGAATTCTGCTGCTCCCATTAAGCACCAATTACCATAATGTTCCATTTTCGGAACCATGAGAGCGCCAGCTGCAGAAGGGATTCATTTCCATAATGAGCATTTTTGAGTGGGACACGGCACCAGAAACATGGCTCCCAGGACGCTCCCAGTGGCGAGTGCGAAAAGCAGAGGACAAGACGAGGGACAAAGGGCGTCTGCCAACAGCGGAAACACGCAACGCGACGCTGGCTCAATTGTTTGCGCAGCCAATGTGGTGCACGGTGGGAATTTAGCAGCGTCTTGTTACATCCTTTTCGAGAGGAACCATGCGCGCACTTATGAAGCCCTGATTTCGGTACGGTGCAAAGGTATTTCGAAATTAAAATTGCAAATTTACGATAATTAGTGGTTGTGTTCAGAACAGATACTTAGAGGACTATTTTGATTGTGTGTAAAATTACGAAAAGTTTAATACTTACTTTGTTCTTCTTTCAAGTCAAGAAAGCATTAATTTGATCTTGCAAATCAGGAATGTGATCAAATATTAACGACCAAAATAATATTTTTTCTCAAAGTTCAGCTCTTATTCTTCATTACTTCATTACTAGAATTCAACGACTGATTGACGACAAACCTGACGATGAGGGTACATAAAAGAACCATCTCTATCTTGGCAGTTGGATCAGAAAATAAAAAAACACAAACAGTTTCCCACTTAACCGATGCAATACTACTCTTTCTGCATCTAACAACACGTTTCGCATGCTCGCAAACGGACCATGTCGTATGGATTGCCAGTCATAAATTACACAAACTACTCACTACGCCGTTCAAATGGTGCTGCAAAAGGAACAAAAAAAACAAACGCTGAATTGCTACAGTTCCGCTGCAGTTTGCATCGATGGAAGCACACCCATCGAAGTACTCGCACACTAGATCGGATCCTCGGCATGGAAAGGGCGGGAATCGGTTCGCAGCAGACAAGCAAATCCGAACGCGACATCTCTCAGATGGCGCTGCCGAGCGCGTTTAGGACGACCGTGACGCCGCTGCCGCTGAATCAGCAGAATAAACAAACAACAATTCAATTTACATTAGCATTCATAAATGTCACCAATATCGGTGTTTAATAAATTACTCAAACAAACTCTAGCTTTCATGTGGCCTCCGTACCGCCACGCTTGCCGATCGAATGGTGGCTGGTGCAGCGATGGTGGGAGAAAAGACACGATTTAATGATGGCGGGATAACTCATGCGCGCTACGGTCATGGTGGGTGCATTGAGAACGGTGTTTTAAATGCAGTGATGGATAGTGTAGAATTCATTTTCTAAAAATTTTACCTAAAACGAACATTTTTACAAATTTTTTTTTGTTAAAATAATTTAAAACCAAACCCATCGGAACATGGCAACGATGTTTACAACTGAATAAAAGGGGTTTTTAATCCTACTAAACAATCAGCCAAAGAATACAAAATTGCCGATATTAAGCCTTCGTCCCTCAACACAAACTGTGAATCATCACCTTACCGACTATGATAAATCACTTGAGCTCAAGTAGAATCGCTTTTTTCTGGCACCCTTTCATACGATTGCACCGTTAACGTGACGGCCCATTGTACCATCGATGCGCAGCCAACGAGGCTCAAACACGAGCCGGAGTCGGAGCAGCCAGTTTTGACGTAACGTCGTGTCGTTTCGTCCCCGAAGTGAGACACCATTTGCAATGCTAAGCGCAGCTGCTAGCGGTTCTCATCTCGACCGGCAGCACCATCCGGCCCGATCGGTCGGTCCGATCCGGACGTCAGCTAATAAATTAGGCATAGGGAAATATAGATTTCAATGTTTTCATTGCAAACAAACTCATGCTCGAGTGGAAGGACGCTCCGGGGAGTCAGGATTCTGGTAATAAATATCCCTATCAGTCCACAGCCGCAGCTTCCATGCTCTGCCGCTTGACGGACCGAGCTGCTTGCAAATGATTGCCGATCATCGTCAGGTCGGAACCGTGCGGAGCGTAATCGTTCGATTGAGGTGGATCTGTTCGTTTTTTTTTTGTTTGTTTGTTTGTTTGCTAGTCACCCAGTCACACCGAAACTCTTCCAGACCGATCGGTCGATGATTGGTGCCCGATGCTTTTCGCCGCTGGTGCCTTTGGATGGGCCGGGTGAGTGGTGGAATTTATTTCCATTTTATTATTCAATGAATTATGCAAATGGTGGGCAGTTTTTCTTCGCGCAAACTCAATCGGCCGTTGGAGCCCCGGGTGCACAGTACGGATGCAGATGCGAATTGCAGTACGAGCGGCGCGTTGAGATTTGTTTCTGGCTGCGTCCATCCCGTCCAGCGCCGCTGCTTTACTGCTGACGAACCGATTTTCTTCTCAACGCCAGCGCGCGGATCGTTTTGGAATGGGGTGCATAAATATACATAAGTAGTTTGTCGTTTTTTGTTTTCGATTTTGGTTTCGTTTTTTTTCCCGGGTGGCGTTCGGTAGGACAATGCTTCCGTCTACTGCCCTGATGGAGACTGGCTGTGCCTCGATTTTTTATATGTCATTTGAATCGGTTAGCGAAGAGAAATGAAGCCCTTTGTGAACTATTGTTTTTTTTATT
>JXWZ01005381.1:0-12329 GCA_000956215.1 Anopheles farauti No. 4 | reverse complement strand
TACGAAGTTCCCGTTCTTACCGTTTCTCCCTAGCGAGGAGGAATTATTATCCAGCTATGGAGGAAAAAGGAGTCTAATAAACCGATAAACTACAGGTAGAACTTCGATTGTTACGTCGAAATAAAAAGAAGGTATCGGTTAAAAAATTACCATAAAGATTTTTGCTCCATTTATTGCGCGGGATATCAACTAACATGTTTCTTTCGTCCTTTAGAATGTGATTTATGGGGTCGTAAGGCCAAACATTGAGCACTGATAATATGTTATTGTGACTAACTTAACCTAGAAACTCCATCAGAAAAAAAAAAAACATCTGTTGGCTCCCAACGAGTAACAACTACTACCAACGGACAAGCACAATAAAATAGCGTGTTGCATAAGGTCGTTATCATTCTTTCAATTCCAATTACTGTTTACATTCAAAAAATCGACCCCGAAAAACACCCACAATCAGGAGGTTGAATTTTTTTCCACCATTTAATACGTTGTTTTTAAGCGATAGTGAGCCCCAACTCCGCCGTTTAATTTGTTTCTGATGAATGTGTTAGCAGTGGTGCCGGCTTATCCAGCCAATCTAGCTGATGACGGAAATTATGTTGTTGCTGCGGTGCGTTGTCCTGTCCTTACGCCCTGCTAACCTGCGTCGCGTGACTGCCGGAATCGTGATTGTTACCCATTTTCCGTACAACCTCTCCACCGCGCCCGCATCGGCGTGACTAATCATCACACCGCCATCAAAAGCGTCACTCACCACCGGACTAATGATTTGCTTTTGTCTTTCCGTTTTTTTTTCTTTTCTCCCTCTTCCCCTCCCCACCAGGTATGAGTCATCGTCGGGCAACCTGGAACGAACCGGGACGAAACGGGACACGCGCAAAGAATTTCAATTTAAACAGCCCTCGACGGTGGTGTTGTAAACAGCCGGGGGCCCCTCTCTGTGTGTAATGGAACCATCCGAATGGGCGGTTTTTGTCGAATGTCGTGAACTGGCTTGTCCCTTTAATTAGCGTGAAGTGAGTCGCAGCCCGGGTTCTCCCGCCCCAAACTGCAACGCCGGAATCGAAATGCACCCGGCAGCTGTTCCGTTTTTGTGGTGCACGACTTCGTACCGCGCGCTTCCGTCGCTGGGTCGGATCGGTGCGGTGTTCTTTGGTGAATAGTGTGTTTTAGTGTGTTACGGTGCGCTGCCGCGATCATGCCAGGGAAGGTGATGTCTGACCCGGTTCAGAGTGCGTTCGTTCCAGCCGAAAGTAGCAGAACCATCGTCCCCCAGCGGGGATCGCCCAGAATTAAAATTAGAGCATAATCAAAGGATCTTGTGAAATTAGGGAGAAAGAAAGGGAGAACGAGAGTTTAAAACGATCACAATCGTTCGTGAGCGTTGCGTGTGAGTGTGTGTGTGTGCGTCTGCGATGTGTTTAGGGGAGGAAGAATTTCGTGTGCCAAGTGTGTGTTGAATATTTAGCTCGCGAAGCGGGAGAAGAAGACTCCCTTCGGAAAAAAATAAATAAATTAGTGTCCCCAAAGTGGTGTGAAATTTCGTCAGATCAAAGTGCGCGTGTTCGCTTCGCCCCACGTGTGCACTAAAGCGAAGTGAAACAGTAGCAGTGAACAGAGGAAAGAAATAAAGAAAAACAACCCCCATCATGTCCCGATCCGCTTGGGGCGTGACGACGGGCGGCTCGTTAAAATCCGATCCATCACGCTTAGAGATGTATCGATGTCACAATCGGCTCGATTTACAGCAGCAGCATCACAAATGCAAAAGCTACCGAAGAACGTTACGGTGTGCGGAGCGGGAAGGGTGCCGGCCGCGCACGGATGTGTTGTCTTCCAGCATAATCAGCCGGCGGCGACGTCGACGGCGACTGGTGCAATCCGATCCGGTGTGGCCACCGGACGCCGGCCGAAGCGACGCCAGCCGCCGACCAGCGCCAGGACGACACATCTCCCGGCAGCTGTTTTGGGCGGCCGTCCTGCTGCTGTGCGCCGGCTTCTGTACAAAAACCGGATGTGACGATACGGAGCAGTTCCAGAAAAACAGTAAGTAGTCGTATTACGCTCGGGGACGCCACGCCCGACGCACCAGAGGGATCGCCGGGGCACGAGGGCAGATATTCGAGGAATTCCAATGTCTTCCACTGACACCCGCACACAATACGAGCCGAAATGGTATTTTCGATATAATCGGAAAATTGGATCCCTTTTCACTGCTTTTAATGTCGGCGACGGGGGCAACGTACAAAGAGACTCGTGCACCGTATGAGTGAGTGGCGTCGGAAACGGATTTATGGGTTCGATTTAAATGCGAGCGAACCGCATGGGCCCATTCACACCACGCCACGTGTGCGCCGGGAATTCGGGCTTTTTTTTTCCTCATCTAGCAACCCGGTTTTAAGGGGAAAAGACATTTTAAACCGGTATGTCATTCTATCTGCGCGTTTGAGAGTGAAATGTGATGTTGATCCTCAGCCGATGCCGACGACACATTCCGCAAACTTTCAATTAAATTTGGTGTGGAGGAGGGGGTGGGAAGGGGAGAGGGAGAGAGAGAGAAAAACACTCTCGACGCAAACAAAAAAACGAATTCGAGCACACTATCGAGTGGTGATTTTTTCCTCCTCCTTTTTTGGGGGCTTTTTCTTTGCACAAACAATACATATTCACCTCGGGCGGTTCGCTGGCCCAGCGTGACAGGGCGGGCTGGGGTGGGTAAATGAATTCCTGCACCCGTCTGTCACACCGCTCGACATGTGCCAACGGCACATAGTTATCATTTGATTGATTTGACTGCCGCAGATTTGCTACGCAGGCCGTGATATTTCCGCTGAAAATCGGTAACATTTCGGTGTACTTTGTGTGGAGATATTTTGCATTTTTTTTCTTTGCCTTTTCGTCTGCTTCTTCAACCAGTTTCCTCGCCCGCGACAAGCATTTCGGGAGGGGTTTTTTTTTCCAAGAATCAATTTCGTCCTCCGGAGGAGAACGGCTTCGAACCGTACAGAAGCCGGCAAGCATGAGATTCGCGAAATTTTCCGGCCATCAGCATAATGGCGCTGGAATAAAATGGCCGCCTGGGGGGATTTGACATTCACTCTTTAAAAGAATGAATGTAAAGGATAAAAAAAAACACACACGACCTCGAACGTTACGTTGCATTATGCCCGTACCGTACGTACCACGAAGTTACAATATGGTACACGAAAATAATGCCCATTTTTCGATGGGCCCGTTTCGATTTTGCAAATGTAATTTTTCACCGGCGGCGGGGTGCTCCAGTTAGAGCATTTCTTTTTCCCACACCCGCCCACTTCGGGCATGTAACGAACGCACAATGAAAGTGGCGAAAGTTCCCCAAAAGGTGGCCTTTTCCGACGGGTCCAGTGAAGTCCTAATGAGCATTCCATCGAAATTTTCAACAAAACATACCCCCATTACGCAGCATGCGTCGTTCGGCAAATGACAGCTGTCAAACACACGCCTCAGTCAGACGCATGGGACGACGGCAAGCAGGTGGATGAATGAAAATGTCCATTCAATGCCAACTGCGATAAAGATATGGGACGAAAGCGGTTCCATCGGTTTTCCCTCTCCGTTTGATTCGGGTTAACGAAAAACGCTCCCCGTGAAGCAATCGGCATCATAAATATGAAGATTTCGCTATTGCAACGCACGCGTGCCCGAGCAGCTCGTTTTCTTGACCGCGGGGTTTTATTTTTGGGCACCATTCCTCTCCCTCCACACCGATGCCACCCTACGGCTCGACGCCCGCACGAACGAGCATAAATCTTTCGTGCGCTATTTTCGGTCCCACAACTTCCACAACAATTTAATGAGCCTTCGGCCCGTGCTCGTGTTGTGTGTTTCCCGCGGTCTGCTCTCGAGCGTACACCGCCATCGTTCGTGAGGAACGTTCCGCAGCGGTGGAGCATCTTGCCACGAAGGGAACGCAACGGACGGGTGCATACCGTGCACACGGGGCGAGCAGAACTTTATGATTTATGCCAACATATGCCTGGGAGCGTGCGAATCTTAACATTGAAATGTTTTCCTACCCTCTCCCACACCCATTCGCTTTCGGGTGTCTTTGAAGACTTTGAAGTTGTTGATGCAGCCGGTGGGTTGGCGGGAGTTGATGCTGGAGGAAAAGCATGAAAACTGAACCAAAAACCAACCAGTTGGCTTGAGTTTTGTGTGCCAAGTGCCGCTGCAGAAATGGGGCACCAGACAAATGTTGGAATTGGCGTGTGGGTGTGTTGGTGACGCCTTTGCGATGTGTTTGTCTTACTTTCCCTGCCGTGCTCTAAATTCCGAACTGCAAACGGTTGAGCAGGAAAGAGTTGTATTCGTTTCGGGGCAGCATGTGCACGATTGCCTATTTAAATGGGGACATTTCTGAACAAAATCGGACTACACCATCTTCCAACCGATACAGTCATGCAAACACCTTTCGGAAAGGTCCAAAATGGGGTAGAATTTTCCCGCAACTACAGGTCCATCTTAAAAAACAGCCCATGTTAAGTGATTGGTTTTATAGTGCCCCGTTGCCGAAAACTTCCACCCATTTCGCTACTAAATCTGAACCTTATGCTCTTCTCGATGGTTCGCCCTGACAGCTTGCCTGACGTTGCTGTTTTGGCAGCCGCACCAATAACGTAGCAACCGTCGAAGAAGCTGTTGCTTGCGCGGCCGTGCAAAAGTTTTTCCTCCAACGTTGGTTACCATGGCGACGGTTTGTTGGCATAATTTTGGAAAACGCCCGTTCGAAAGTGCGTCGGCAGCAAAAAAAAACTCGGCGAGTTCACCACCACATAACCTCCTACACCCGCCGTCTGGGTGGAAAATTGTTGATCAATTCGGGCTGAAAAAGTTTCCCACGGCTGCTGTTCCGTTCTTGCGTAGGTACCGCAGGCTCCAGGGTATGGGCAAGGGTAAAAACCGCAGCACACCAGCTTAAATAATGAATGTTGCTCGGGGTCGCTGTTGCGCGGCCCCATACGCCGATCCCGAAAAACGCGAGTTTATATTTTCATCCCATGCCCCCCTGTCGGCTTGAGTATGGTGGTCGATTCGGTGGTTTGGCGAGCGGTTGCGTTGGTTGTTTAGTGAGCCGGTTCTCGGGATGCTGCAACTACTGCAGCCTCGGAAGGGAGTGGTTTTCGTCCGCCGAAGTTGGAACCCATTCCGGTGTAAACCATCGTCCCTGGCAAGAGGTTTTCTTTACTGGCAGGCGATGATTTTTTGTTGCCGTCTTCCACCAAACCGGTTCCGTTCCGACTCGTGCTACGCTCGGCAATCTGAAACTCATCGCTCGAGCATGAACTATGAATATCGCATTATGTTTTGCTGTCGCGAATTATGACACGAATGCTCGTAATAATGTTTTGCCCGACAAAACCCGGGCTCGCTTTGTTGGCAGCGGAAATGTTTGACTTTTAGGTTGCACGCCTCGCTTTGGTTATACTTTTCGCGTTCATTGTTGCGAGCTGATGGGTAAAAGGATCTGGTGCTGTTGCTAAAAGTTGCTGTCGGTAAAACTGCAAACTAACGTTGCCGAAAAGGTGGCATTTGGAGATCGAAAAAAAAACATTAACTTTTCTTATACGTATGCAAAAAAGCTTCGAATTATTCGTGGGCATTTCAGGATACGATGGTGTAATGATTTTCTTAAAAAATTCCAAAAAGATAACTGGGCATAATTTAAGGTCCAAAATAAATTGCAGTTGTGTTGAAAAATCAATCATTTTGAGAAGTGATGACCAAGTTTAATGTAAATTATTTTAATTTAAAATAACACATTCGTTTGCGTAAGCAGGATGTGTTTTTTTCCATAAACGATGCAGTTCAACTGAAGCCACAAATATTCCTAAAAACTAAGCAAATATTCACATGCAACTTTGACAAAAGTACCAGCTTTGAAACGAGCTCTAATCGGATCAAAACGTAAATATTTCGGTTTGATTGATTATGTTTTGCTTTACCAAATGACCATCTCGTTTCTGAATAGTTTTCAAATACCATTAGAATCTTTTGACCCGCATCGTAGTTGAACAAAAAAAAGAACATTTAATTCAATGTTATAAATCTCATTTCATATTCAATTCCTAAACAGCGTCCACTCAAACGAGCAGCGGCGCTGCCCCGGCTTAAGGAAAAACAAATTGAAATGTACAGCAAATGACATTCATTTCCCGTGCACGATGTCATTCAAGCTGGCGCATTGCAAATTTATGACCGGAGCTCGAAATTTAGATCGTCCATTATAATATGCCCCGGTACGACCCGGCGCACGGATGCCGCAGCGGCTAAACCCCGGCAAACCCCGCCGCTGGAAAACGGCAACCGGGCAAGGAGTCGGATCGGCTAAGTAGGCCGTAAGTTACTGCTCCACTAACTTCATTTGAATATAATAAAAATCTACGGCCTTTCAATGTTTGACTGACTGCCCCACGGCAAACGGCCACGTCGAATCCTTTTTCGCAGATGCTCGTTCCCCGTTCGGCTCTCGTTCGCTCATAAATCCTGCCCGGAACCGGTTTGTCGTACCGCTTTCTCTTTTTCTCGCTTTTTCGCTCGCTCGGTGCACTTCCGGATTACGCCTGCATTATTTCCGCCATTCTTGCACTCACTGAATGCACTTTGAAGCATGGGGAAGATAATAGTCCCGTCTCGCCTCCCTCCCGACGCTTGGCCGGAATGGTGCACTGCTGTTGCTCCTGCTGCATTATCTTTCCTACCGGCTGGGTGGAGGGTTTCAGCAGGTTCGCAGCATTTGCGACTATCGCACATTCTTCCCGCAGCACAGGACCATAGGTTTCGCCTCGAGAGGTTTAGGCGAGAGGATGGCTGGCATATCGCTGCGCGTAACGCTCGGTGATATTTGCCAGCACAGATCAATACCCTGGTCTGGTCGCAAGCGCCGGTCCAGTTTATTATGAAATAGTGGTGCTAGTGGGACCCGTCGTCATGTTGCTGAAACGCTCCGGTTGCTACTCGCAACGAAATGCACATATTTTAGTGGCGCAGCGGAGCATCAGGCAGCAGCGTCAGGAGCAGCACTGGTGAACCGGCTTGGACTGGCTGTCACGAGCATTAGCTCCAGTCAGTGCCAATTGTGATCTATGCATGTTTTGTTTCAGCCTTTGCGCTGCTGCACAATTGAAGCTGGCGCTATTCTGCGCCACTGAATTGGATACTTATGAAATGGGCTAGTGGGATCGTAAATTTCTATTATGTTTTTATTCGGGCTGATTTAAACTATGCTTCCGGGCGGTTAACTAGGGGGGTTCACGAGGGGTTTAGATGCACAAAAGGATGCTTATAATGCTGCCGATATGTGTGTGAACAAGATGTGAAAAAATGATCGGGAAATGAGGTCTGCATGAAGCACGTTAATTGACCATTTAGGGCATGTCTTTTACAAACGAACAGCAAATTTGCTGCTGAATAGAAATTATTGAACCGGAATCGCTTGCAAAAATTTTCCCCAGTGCCTATCGAAGCAAATTAAAAAAAAAATGAACACACCATACAGGGTTTTTCACCTCAACATGTTGCTGTTACGTTCAATTTCACAATCTTTTCACAAAAATATACTTTTATATCCCGTTGTCACAGATTTGTCCATATTCGCACCATTGTGCGATTTGATTTTCCCTTTTTATCCTTCAATAACCTTTATTCCTTCAATAACATAAACATCAGTTTATTTTTTTCGGAGGATCTGTTTCCACAGAGAAATTACTTACTGAAATAATTACTGAAATAATGTTGTATTCAGGATGTAGGATTCAGTACATCCTCGAATGCAGTATTTGTGTATCTATGTTAATGGTAAGATGCTGGAATGGAGCAACCGTGGGTTGCGTTGCGCACAGTGGTAAGAATGTGGCCAACGAAGTGACGTTATGTAAAAAAACATGTCTTCGAAATAGCAGGTTGTGAGATTCAATGTGAAAGCTACGTGTTAAGTTGGAAAACCCCTACGATGTTTTCAGCTACTACTGTCCGCTAGTAGTCTGTGTTTAAATTTATACGGAAAAGTTTGTAACGAGGTTTTTGTTGCTTTCCATTCGATCGTGGATGTTGTTTCCAACGATACACTAATGCATATGCACCTGGACACGATGCCCGTTCCCTTTAAACAACGCTGCTAATGACTGCCAAAGCGGATTCGATGCCCATCATGCATTTCCTAGTTGAAAAAGTTGACCATATCCGGAATTAATTTCATCGTGAGGCTGCATTGATGGTGACCGTGCTTAAAACAATGGTTCGTATAATCGGCCGGAAACCGCACAAACACGCACACATTCGAATACCGTCATTGCGTCACGTATCGGCACAGCCGCAGCAGCACAATGGCCAGGGCCTGGGAAGGGGCTAACGAGCGTGCACTATACCCGCCGAGCATAACATCACCAGGAGCAGCATAAATTAGTTATGAGTTCGCTCCGGTGATGCTGCGGTCAGTTGGTCCGGCGCCTAAGCACGGTGTAAGTTCCGAACTTCATGACTTATGCAAAGCGATCCTGGCTGCTGCTGATGCCGCTTGTATCGGGCATTGTTTCGGAGTCGGCCTGTCCAACCCGGCCTTTCAGCCAGCCTGCCACACATACACACACGTCAATCCATTAGCTTTCATTAGTTGGGCTAATTGTAACGATTTTGGTGCCGCTCGGCTAGACCGCTGGTGGATTCTGCATGAAGGAATCGGATTTCAGTAATTCAGTAAGATTTCCACGAAGGCGAACGCCGGTGCCGTTCGAGGCAGACACCAACACGGATGGGGGGAAAAAAATACACCCACCCGTTCGGCAAATATTTTCTCCTCGCCCGTGCGAAACTTGGCCGAAGTTGTCTGCATTATGCAAACTAATTTTACGCTCAACTGGCAACAAACATGGTCACGTGTGCGGCTCCCAATTACTGGGGAATCGGGCCCAAAGCTTAAGTTTGATCCTGTTTACGGCCTGCCTGGCGTTCCGTTGACTTAAGGATGTGTTTGCTGGCAGGCAGATGACGAAAAAAAAAACTATCCTTTTTTTGTGTATACCGATTTCCTTCCATGTGTGTCTCAAACACGCCTTCGGTAGGCATTAGACATTCCTTTGATAAAAGCACACACAATTTCAGGGGCATTTCATCTAAGATAAGAGATTAGCCGTCCGCTGCCTCGGTAAACTCGGTGTAAAAAAGGGGCCATCGGCACACGCTTGGAACGTACCAACCACTCCAAATACTCCCACTGGAATCGAAATTGAATGCCAGTTTGTCCTAGCAGTGATTCTCCATAATAAAGTAGCTCGGTGAACTGCAGAGATAGAGCGAGAAAGAAGAAGAGTGGTTTGGCTAACGCAAACCTCGCCCAAAAACTTTGATCTCGGTTCGTACTATAATTAAATAGACTTCTTCTGTAAAGAACAATATTCCACTCCTTTCCCAAGACGGCATGTATGTTCGCTCGGCTTTCCTCCCGTCCAGCTGAGTGTCAGTATTTGCGCCGAAGTTCGCATGCGAAGCTGGAGTAAAATATTGAAGGCATTTTAATTACTGTGTGGTACCGGTACCGGCCACGTTCACTTGCCCGGTCATGTCCGGGCTGGAAGATACTTTGGGGTTAAAGGGGAAATAAATAAACCCGACCGAAAGTTGGTAAACTTTGGCAGCACAATTTTCGTCCGGTGCAATTTTCGTCCGGTGTTAGGAGTGACTCGCTCGAGATCGAGTTGATTCCGGTGGCTCGGGCGAAGAGCATAAATCTCGGCTACAGCTGGTAGCTACACCGAACCGATCTCCAGAACAGCCTCAGATCACCGATTCGTTACCGTACCATCAGTTTATTTGCTTGATTTGATTGGTTAAAGTGTTCAATTTCTCGCACAGAGCGTGCCGGTTCAGCTCTTACCGACGTCTTCTGCATGCATTCGAACAGCCAGTTCTCACCAATTAGTGTGCTTCGGCGGCTGGTTTCAAAAGATACCATCCCCTTGCACAGCATTCTATGAGCGAGTCGCTTCAAAATTGATTTACGGCCGAGATTAACGTAGAAAGCGATCCTTTGAAACTTCCAGGACTCGCAGCGCGTTACATGTTCGCAAGCATTGAAAAGCAACCCAGATGGCTTTAGGCTGAAGTGACATTTTGTCATCTCACTGTACGGTGCCGTATGATGCCGTGTGTCATCCCGCTGCTCCTTCTCATCATCATCATCATAATCATGCTTATGTCTCCGTTCAAAAGCGGGTTTCCTATGTTTTGGGGCACCGTTCGCAAGCTTCACGTCAACTGCAGCAGTGGCCGCGTTCCAGTGCTATTAACATGATCAAAATGAAGCTCGTACCGATTGTTTTTGTGCTGCCTGATTCTCTGTCACGCTGTCGGTGTAGGATATGAAATTCGCCTTGCGGCTGCCTTCCTTCAGCCGAGTTTGCAGCATTCAACGGCTCAACGTAAGGGGCGCATTATCTACGGCTTGTTCGTCGCCCACGTTCTCCTGCCCTCTCTCTCTCTCTCTTTCTTACCCATCCATGCAAAGGTACAAGCAAAGACTTTCCCCTTCACCAACGTCCCCAGCTCCCCGGCACGGTGAACAATGTTTTTTGAACCGAATGAAACCGGTCTGCAATTACATTCACCACTTAGTGTGAGCCTCGCAGCCTAGCCTTGAACACGACTCCCATCCAAAAAGGACGCTCGCACATATGCCACACGGATGACTTTGAACTGTGTGCTGTGCACGCCGACGCCCGACGGTTTCGCCCGCGCCGAAGGCTTTTGCGTTTCGGAACTGTGGACTCAAACGGTGGACATGGAAAAGCCGTGGCGGCTCATCAACGCTTTACTATGCGTTGTACGACGTACGTTCCAGGCGCCAGGTGAGCTGCAGGAATCCGGCCGGTGCTGCCTGGTGGCTAGGCTAAAACGGAAAATATCTGAGACGGTGAACCGCTTTCGCGCTTGCAACACTCCATTAACAGTACGTTTCGCGTATCCACACGCGGCCCGTGTCAGACAACTTTCCCTTCCGTCCCAGGCCCGGCAACAGGACGATGTTGTCGGAGGTGAGTGGAGGAAGGGGGGTGGGGGCTGGGGGTGAGGTGGTGCTACCTTACGAGCCATCTTTTACCACGCTTAACGAGCCTCTAACGCAACGATGTGAAGATGGCTCAGAACGTGCTGAAGGCTGCCCTATCGCGCACCCGGGGGTCGCAGCGAACCGCAAGAACAGAAAAACGAGTCATCCAAGCAGCCGTGGTGTGGAAAAAGTGTGTAAAAGAAATTTCAACCAGGCGAAAGTGGGGGAGGGGGTAAAACACGCTAGCACATAAACTAAATTGTTTGTGAAAATTACACGACCGTTTTGTTTAGCTTCATTCTACTTCTCGCCCTTCCAGTTTCACCGTTTTTTTTTGTCTGTTCGTATGTAAAAATAAAACGGAGAACCTGCCCCAACAAGCGTGTGCATGAAAATGTCGTCGCCTGCTGCGAACTAAAACATTTAAGAATCGAGCCGGTCGGGCACGCGCACGAACCACATCCAAGGCAAACGACCGCAAACACGAACTAACCCTTGGCCGAGGGACGGCGAAAATCCGGTGCGAAAAGGAATTATCGTCCACCGAAGTAAGGCTCCACCGCCAGCTTTACCAACAGGGAATAGCGCGGGTTTTATCGGATTTTTTCCCGCACGTTTTTCCTTCTTCTTCTTCTTCTTCTTCTTCATTTTTTCATACTCTGCCATCCTCCAGCCGAGGCTCTTCGGGTGGTGTTGCGCGCGTGTTCAAACTTCAAACGTGTGCTCCACAGCGAAAAGCGGTGTTCCGCGATGCCACACGCGCGAAAATTCCGAGACGCTCGGAATGCGTCCGCCGTCAAGCATTTGCTCGCAGCTGCGGGTGGAAAAATCTTGGCAAAGTTTGTGCACCATGGAATGGAAGCCGGAAGCCGGAGCAGCGCAGCCTGTAGCCGACTTCTCCGTTACAGTAACAAAATCCACATGGTGCGCGGCGAATGGCAGCGTTTCGGTCCACGGTTGACGTGAAGGTTGATTTTTCACCGCGGCACGATTGGGATGGATTGGTGGAGATACGTCCACCGCCATGTTGAAGCGCTCGGCAGCAAAATTATGCTCCACCCTTTGCCGCCATCCGCACACCCGCGGCCGGGCGTGCGATTGATGCAAAGTTACCGGAAACTTAACCGCACACGCCGTTCTTCAGCTCATAAAATTCCGGCAGCTGTAACCGGGTTTCGATGAGTTTCCCCGAACCCTGCTGCGGGGAAAAACCGTTCCTTGGAATCCTCGTTTCCTCTAACCGCTAAAGGTG
>JXWZ01005379.1:0-22589 GCA_000956215.1 Anopheles farauti No. 4 | reverse complement strand
TCGGCGATCAGGATTCCTGTCCTCGTGATGGCGCGGTTGCGAGAAAATTAGCATTCATATTTCCTAGCGCGCCTGCACATAACTGTTTTATTTCTTAAGCCACCCTCCCCCAATGGTGGCCATTTCTGCAGTGAAGCTCTCTCCAGGCGTAACCTTGGCGTTGGAATCTAGTTTCGCCTTTGCTTAGATGCTCCATCAGCAGCACGCATCCCTGCCGTTGCACAAACTGCAGTTACTTTTCATATTTTTGCCCCCAACGCACTCGTGGAAAACTCGTTCCGTTTTGCTCGTATTGGGGTCGCATCGCCAGCCGGAGGATGAACTGCAGCATCCGTTCTGCTGGTTTGGAATGTGAAAGCAGCTGCTCTGATGTTGCTCAGAATCCTGTCCAGAGGGTGTTATGATCGACCAGGTAACAGAATCGGAGGTGATGCAGAGTTGATGTCCGTTAGCCGCGGCATCATCATGCGGTACGTAGTGTTTATGTGATTGTTTTGCGGTCTATTCTTTTTGTGTTATTAAGGAATTTTGCATGGCCCGCAACTGCCGTGTGGCAGAAACCTTGTTCTGACTCCGGTAGGGTAGTAATAATTACTGGTCGGCTTCTTGTAACTGATTTACGGGCGCAATTAAAATGATCTTTTAAAACAAGCTTGATTCGCTCTCCTGTGCATCGCGATACGCTGCCTGCGAACATGGTGTCGAGAGCCGACAGCCGAATGACAAGAAATAGCTTCGATCCGCAGAGGAAGCCAGTAGCCGGCAAACGGCAAACGCACCCATTGTAGCCTGTCAGTGCCCGTGTCCCGGGCGTGTTGCGTAGTCTTTTCCATTTTTTGTTTGTTCCATTTCCTCCGTATTAAAGGTACGTGATTGCAGTTCCAACCTGAAGCCCTGCACCACCTGTTTCCCTGCTCGCCTTCCGAGACAATTAGTGTTGATTTTGTGTTTCACTGGCATGGTGTTTTTAGTGTTTCTTTCGTATCGTGTTTCTTTTGTAGGGCTGAGGGATTTGGTGCGGATGCCAGATGAGTGCAGAATGCAGAGGAAACATGTGCGCAAAACATAAGCGGGAAGCCTCATATCAATTTGAGGAACCCACCCTACCCTACCCCCTACCGTAGTGCTGATGGTGGTTTTAATAAATTTGCATTAACCTTTCATTGTCGCATTTCTTGTAAATATGTTGACTCTGTCGTGTGTATTACATGCTTGTCGCTTAAAAGCGATCCTATGTTCTGGATCCAGTGTCTCGGATGGTAAGAGTGTCCATGGTGGGGCCACACGCTGGTACATGCTATCATGACACATCAAATAATCGCTACATAAATTGTAGACATGTTATTAGGCGAACGTATATTGTGTGTGTGTTTCCTTTGAGGCGGAATCGTTCAATCATTTGGACCGTAGCTGCAACTACATTCCTGGCTTTAAAGTGCATTGGTGGAAGAGATTTTTTTTTCATGGAGTGAAGAAATTTGATATCATCTATAATTCGAACTGAAGTACATTGTAACCGATTAATAAACACAAATATTATCTTTCCTTTCCGTTTTATGTGCTTCGTATACTAGGATGAATTTAATTAGATTTGGATTGAGTCACTGTATACCTTTCTTCATGTATTTTTATTAAACAAAATAAGGTACTTTATTTCATTTGTTAAAAACCAACTACGAAACAA
This sequence comes from Anopheles farauti No. 4, assembly GCA_000956215.1. Taxonomy (NCBI): domain Eukaryota; kingdom Metazoa; phylum Arthropoda; class Insecta; order Diptera; family Culicidae; genus Anopheles; species Anopheles farauti No. 4. Next base: position 20,905 of record JXWZ01005379.1, on the reverse strand, counting down.
ACATGAATACAGCAATATCAAACATGTAGTGTGTAATTATGATATTTAATTTGTGTATTTGATGTTGACTTATTAATTAAGCAACACATATATTAACGTAGGCATTTGACTTTAAAATTGTGAAGCTTGACAAATATTCACCAATAAATCACAATTTGTCGTATATTTCCAAATGCAAATGAAGGACAACAATTCCAACATATTTTTGTGTGGTGTTTTAATCATACATCATACGTTTAGGCTACTACTTTCGCAGACTAGCATTTAGTTCTATTAAAATTATACGGAATGTAACTCAATTTCATGTATCAATTATTGCGTACTTTTTTTTGTTATTATAAATTTATTTATTTATTTAATTTTATTTATTTTATTTATTTAGGATCATTGGGTCAATGCAATAAATTTGTACATATTTTTATACATTGCTGCATAATACTAACATTCTAGTTAAGTTATTCGCCGTACCGTTGTTTCCGTCATCCATCGTAGTGGCATGTTTCATAATGAAGATGAGTTGCGCATCTTCATCTCAAACTAATTGTGAAAACAAGGCCCCTGCTACATAATCCGGACCAACTTCTGAGAAGATAAACGCTCTTAACGTGCAAAGAATGCATCTGGAGCAAACGGTGAGGGTGCTCTGGTTGCAAACAATGCTCACGGCAAGAAGGGCCACTGGTGCAGCACCTACCTTGGTGATGTCTATGCTCCGACCCAAACCATTTCCGATCCCGTTAGACATGGTATGAGCTAAAATACAGCAGAAGGAAAAGGGAGGAAACCGAACCGCAGAAATCTAGCACAACCACGTCTTGGGTGTGTTTCTCTAGGCCCGAACGAACGGGCGGACGCCTTCCGTTCCGGAGCTCATTTCACACCGCGATCCGAATCCTCATTCCGGTCCCCCTCTGGCCGGGTATCAATGGGCAGCGATCGCACACGGCCCCTCATAAAGTGGGATGTCTGGCAAGAACACAGCCCTACGAAAACGGTCACCGCATCGGCAGCAGCAGCAGAAGCACCAACGTTGCAGCCACAAATTGAAATAAAACCATTCACGCAGAAAGCCAGAAACTGGAGCTAAAAAAGAAGTCGAAACACGAAAAAAAACGAGAGCACATTAAAAAAAATCGCCCGACAAATCGAAGTGAAATTATATAAATTAGTTTGCGAGCTAGTTCTAGGTGGGCTACAGCGGGGCATCAAACATCCGTACGGAAAATCGCTCGTCCTTCGGTCTCTGGTTGAAGATCACGATCACAGAGCGAATCACTCGTCGGGGTGGGCGCGATCGCGTCATGGTTGTTTTATTGTAATCATTATGTTGCCGCAACGAGCGTAGGTCATCACCACGGGTTGGCAATGAGCCGAACACATCCCGTTTTGTGCGCTCTCGATGACTGCTTCTGATCACGATACCGCACTGTCGCGTTTAGGAGACGCTACTGGACTTTATATGAACACGAGTGCTCGCTTTCAGGATTTTTTTAATACCGTTGCGGCGCGCGGTTGAAGATGTCTGGTTCAAGATAGAGTCACACGGGGCGTATGACAACAAAAAACAAAGCTACCGGGCTAACCGAAGGAGTCCGAGAATGATCATCATAGGACTAATTCTCCGCATGTAGTACGAGCGGTCATGCGAGGTCAAACCAGCGATCGGTACATTATGCGAAGATGGATCGATTTTTCTACACTCTTACCTCTCACCGTTCCCAACGCTACTCGCTCCATGGTGCTTTACCTAGACTGACTTCCTGGTTCTCAAGACAGACGGATACAGGGAGGCTGTGTATATATATATATGTGTCTGACTGTTTTGTTTCGAGCATCCTCCCGTCCTCCCTAAGCCGTTCGATTCTCTTTCAGAATGTGGCTAGTCATTTCCTTTTCGCTGCGCTTTACTCGTCGTTTATTGTTTTGTGGTACCATTCAAGGCATCTTCTGCCTTTGCCTGCTGCTACACAGTGTGGTCCAGTTTCACGAACTCGTTTTCGACGGACGGTCCGCGAGCACCGTTACAAAGGCAGCGTGTCCTATCCGTCAGCATGCCAGTGTGGACTCCAAATTGGAGGCACTCCACTTTCCACTTCGCACGCGATACACTCTCCACCATGCGCTACGAAGAACACACCATGTCCGTGTCGAAACAAATTGATTCCATCCTGAACTCCTGAAAGCGTACTCCCACGGCGCGCGCTCGGTAAAAATACGTGCCTAAGAAGGGCCAGTTTTCTTCCAACTCATCCTTGCCAATGACAATCGTCGACCGACGGATCCGAACGATCGTGCGATCTTACCATCTCACTTCGCTCTACTCGCACGCCCGGTTTGTTCAGGATGCAGTTGCGAGACGTTCGTTCGTTGATAAAGGAAAATTACAACATTTCCCGCCACCACACCGGAAAAATGGCACGCGGAAATGTTACGCTGCACTCTGATTTGACGTGCCCGTTCTATGTTTTCGCGCTCTTTCTGCTTACTTGGTGCTCCATTCTCGGCTCGCCATTACTGATCTAATCTGAAAATGATGAGGTTCACGAGTTGGATTGCGCACTCACTCGATCGCGAGGCTCGTTGAGCTGACCGGGATGGCCGGGGTTGCAGTACCCGGACGATTCCCATACATCATCATGCAGCTCCGACGAGCCGCCGTTGGATTAACGGGGTTTCGGAAAGCATCTTTTTCTCGAGGCAGAAATCTCGGAAGAACCCCTTGGGCGCGGTGAACTTCTAGTCTTCAGAACGTGGAGGCGCAGGGGCGCATCACGACCACGATGGGCAATTGCATCGGACGAGCGAAAACAAAAATAACGAACCAAACGACAAAGTGCCCATCGGGACAGTGACCTCTTACCTAGCCCAGGACCACTCTCCGTTACCAGCTCCACCCTGTCAGGTTACATCGATTACATTCTGATGATACTATGATGATGTTCCGGCCAGCGCTTAATGGTGGTGCAGCATTAGAAGGGTGGTCGGGTGCATCCTCTCCGTCCGGGTGCATCCCGTGCAGCAGCAAGCGGGAATAGAAACGAAACCGGCATTGTTGTTGTTGTGTAACCGGGACTCCATCGGACGCACCGAAGGGAGTACTGGAATTACGGAGCGAGCAGCGATCGGTGGAAACGATACGGGAGAATAGCAAACGGAAGATATGATGCAATAAGTGTAATCATAACTACTCACTCACTATCGAGTCGCTTGCTCGTTCGTTGTCCGCCGTAGACTAGTGTCTAGAATCATTACCGCAAGATAAAAGCGCAAGCTCTGAAGAAAGTGCATCCCGCACGACGATGGGAAGGGGAAACAACTGCGCACCGCAGTGACGCAGGAGGATGGTTGGTTTTTATCAATCGCAACACGTTTCGAGTGGTGGAAAATTACCGACGAGCAGGGACACTGAACTTGAGCGTTTCCTACATTGTGATCCCATGGCCCATTATAGCTGAGGTGTAGTTCTGCAGACATAGAAGAAAAACTGATTTTGTCGCACTCAAGGAGACGAGCAAATCTTTTCGGCGGCACTCGATTGAGTCTTCCAATTTAAAGCGTATCGAACGACCATGCATCAATTTCCACAGCGCAAACGGAGCGAATGAAATCTCACACCGCGAGTTCGTTGAACTATTGTGGTTTTTTTCATCTTCTTTCCTACCGACCGGCATGTGTTTGTGTGGTAAAAAAAAATGGTGGTACTCACACGCTTTTCGTATGTTAATCAACTAAAAAGAGAACCGTTGCATTCAGATCGAACGGGTTTCAATGACATATGATGCCTTAATTCTCGCTCTGAACTAATTCATGCCCAACACTGCTGATCACCTTCGATTACACACACTCATGTCTGATGATTATGATTCCGACGATAATCACGATAGTGGTAATGATGCATACAATGCTGCTATTGTGCCGACCGAGGAACGATCAGACCGCGGAAAGAAACATAAAATCTTCGGAAATCAGATACTCCAAAACGTGCGTTGGTCCAGTCACAGGGCCACGAGCAAAGGCAATAAATAACGAAACAATGGGCCCGAAATACACCACCGAAACCGAAATACACCACCGAAGAAACTGTAACGGGATCCTGTAAAATGGTTGACTTTTCTCTTTTCTCGACCTCAAAATTCCCGTTTTCTTAGGAAACCATGAACTTCGAAACGCTGGTTCAAGAACTTGACGGTTGAAATACTGCCGGCATTGGGGACCGTATATGTTTGACATGCCCGCTATGGCGTTCCCGGTAGATAGATTATGGCAAGGTTGTCTCGGAGAAAAGATTGATAAACATCAAGATTGCCCGTACATCGTACAATTCTGACATCGCTTTGAAGAGTTGTGTGTTTGTGTGCATAGGAGAAAGATTGATCCCAGATTCCAGTCAACCTCCAAACGCAAGTCAATTCTGAGTGAACGATGTCCGGAGCATTTAACGCCATCCAGTCGCGTCGGTAAATTAATCTATCGTCTTTGTGGGCACCACCACCGAGTTTGACTACTGGGGACACTAATCCCCAGGAACAAGAAGCCCGAATCACTTCATCTAACCTGTTATTCTCGAATTCCCTCTTGCACCCAATACCTGGTATGAGCTATAATAGAATTTTTATGGATTTTTTCCTCACGCCGGTGTGTCGATGGATTCTCCCAGTTGCCGTCGAGAATATAACTCTATAAGGTGCTACTGCTAGAAACATGACATCAATACCGCTTAACCGTCGGAATCATCGGCGTCCGTAATGGCGCAACATTCCGGGACTCTAGTCGGGGTGTGGAACTGTCACAGGAAGATGATGTTGGTGTCCACGCATACACACACAAACGCGCGCGTGATAAAGCTGTCTACACATACGCCTTTAATGGACGTACTTCCATCTTGCGTCTGCAAAATCCGACGAGAGTAGAATTAATGAAGAGCTGAAGACAACAGCGCGTCCTTGGCTATCAATTATCTGGAACGTAAGCAGCTCGCAGCAACATCTGTTTCGAACGCGTGCTTCGATTGTGTGACACCGTCGACCGCACAGGAATCAATAATCGTGTTCTTCGATCGTGCCCGGAAAGTGGGTTTAGTCTTGAGCTGCACGCTATATAAACCTTCTCCTTTCTCACTCCTTGTTTGTTGTGCTTTATTTCTGTCCATTGGGTTGTGAAAATCTGCTTAACTTCAAGTCCAGACAGACAGCAGAACCGTCTGGACTTTAACTTCCTGATCAAACACCGCGAGGCCAGGTGCCTCGCAGAACGACACCCACTCGCCCAGGCAGTAACGCATGAAGGTCGCCGTCATGCATACGTTCGAAGTCAATCGACCGTGAATCATTGCGGCACTTATCACCCACTCAGTCGCCCGGATCATTAGTGCACGTCTCAGGTTACCTTTTCGGCCTCCGGTCGGCGCTGGCGTTGCTGCTGCGGGTCAGCCACAGGCACATGGCTCTCTATGACTCCGTGGTGCAGCGAGACCAACCAGGGATACCTTTTCACACCTCATTCTGTAAGCCCACCATCGCACCTAGTCCATCGCACGGATCCACGGGATACGGGAGCAGAATATATCCACTGAAGAAATATGATCCAATTTTAGGATCCGTGAAATAGGATGTGATTTATTTTACTCATTTCCTTCGCGCTACCCGTCCCGCGGTGCACACACCCGGGATGCCTGGGACAGTAGCAGCCGCACGCAACCGCTCGCGCAAACAGGTACCTCACCCCTAGCTCCGAGAAATGTGATCCTCGCACCCCAGCGGTAGGATAGTTCGTTAAACGGGCAGCCGGCCGTTGTAATGTTTAACGCGCTCATAAAGGATAACCAAACAAAAGCGGGGAAAGAATGTACTCGGAGGTCTTTTCTTTGGCCTTCGATGACTTTAGGTCCAATCCCCTGCTGGATTCTCGGTGTACGAACAGCAGAGTACTGCACAGAGAGGCTCGGGTCATGTCAAACGGATGGTTATTTATCACCAACCGGTTTCCACGACAGTGTCCAGGAGGATATTGTGTGAGGTGAATCGCAATTCGACTGTATTCGTTACTTTTACAAGCATGATTTATCTTATTAATGTTAGCGCAAGCTTCCGTTCAACCCCTGGTCAGACTATTGATGAATTTTTGGAACTATCCTTACCGAATTATGTTGATGTTCATGAAATGTGAAAGTTATACAAACACAAGATGATTTGGTAATTTTACGATCATCAACGATCCTCTACCCAACCTGTTTTTACGATCGTCAGGTCGCGTTTATCCCGATCGTTTATTGCCCGTAAAGTATAAATCACTTTATGCAAAGTGGTAAGGGTCTTAATCGTGTTATTTGGCACAGAGGCTCTATGGACAGGGATCTACCAGTTAGTTGTTGTTCTTTTTTTTATTCCTCTTTAAAAAAATCCTCTTATCGATCGTAAGCACCTCATCATGGGACGGAGCTTTGTTCTGCATAAGTCTGGTAGTCGATGGGCCTGTTTTAAGTACCCACCTTCATCCACTCAAAACCCAGAAAAGAAGAGAAAAGAAGTTCATTATACGGTCGAAACTAATTGCTTGTGCCGCATGTGTTGGCTTAGTGGCGAAGACGGATCAAACGGGACCCACGGGATCGCGGCAATAATCTAGTGTGACTGACAGGATCACCATCCGAAGTTCGATGGATCGCAAAGACTCGCACGCGCATGATTTTACGGATGAGTTCATTTTTTTCGATTTCAACATGAAAATGAATTGGTAATTAATTTACCACCAGCAGCCATCGTGGTATGCAAATTCTTCAGAATCAGTCGTTCGACGAGTGCACCATTACAATGGTCCTCACTTTGCAGAGTTTCGTGCGCCAATACACGATCGAACACTGAACTACCATTACATTCAATTGGAGACGAGTACCGGAGGGCCACCACCAGCGTGGAAGGTTGGTGGGCAGCTTAGAGTTTTTATTGCAATTTTATTTCTGTCACGAGTATGTACGACAGCGAACATCGTCGTCGTTTGTTCGTTGGGTGATCGGCAGACCTCCCCGGGAAACGCCCGAGGTGAGTTTTTGTTCGCTTCGCTTAGTGCGCGCTTCCTTTTCCATTCTGCAGGGGACGTGGGGAAAGTATGTTTGTCAAGTGGATTACCATAAAAACGGGAGGTTCGGATCGTTTGTTATGAGATTTCATTAGAATTCTTGATCGTGTAGATGAAACGCGGACGACATGGTTCAGCAGCTCCTTCAACGTTAGGTTTGTGATCTCACTGATTTCTAATCAGCTGTCGGGTAAGCAGTTTATTGTCTTACCGCGGGTATTAGAGTAAAAATTTACGACCACCAATTTGCCTAATGGAAAGCAAATGAAGCCATTGCCTATCGCGACTCATATTTTCCACCAAGACTTTACGTTTGATTATGAAAAATTGCTAGATTTAATTCGTTCCTCGCTAATTGATTCCATGCTCTGGGACGATGCTTTCGCAGTCAAAGTTTGCAGTACCGTACGTGCTTACGATAAGATTCCATTATAAGGACGATTGTAAACATTCATGTTGTATCATTCCACAAAAGGCAAAGCACGTCCGCGGGGTCATAACGAAAACATACATTCGAAACACACTCGCCGCAACCAGTCCTGCCAGATGCAATACCATTTCTGGTGCATCTGATGACAACAATGCAGTCATCGAACGCATCTCCATCGCACCACCTGAATGATAATATACAAATGAGTGCAAGCAAAAAAAAAAACAAAAAAACAAAAAGCAACACAAACCTGTCAAGCGAGGACAAGAGTGGGGCTGTCCTGCCAAACCTGTCTCTGAAGTCATTCCCTGGTAAGCCTTTGTATCGTGTGTGCGATTAACATGGTGGCGGAACACTGTAAGCATAGCTGCCGGGTATTTTTATGTAGTGACGAAGCGCTAAAGTGACCACCACGTAAAAAGGCGTTGTTTATGTGTAAGAAATGTGCATCGAAATAATTCAATCAATCAGACATACATCGGTTTCAGCGCATTCTTCAATAATTAACATTCTTCCATTATGGATTAATGTCACAAGAGCAGGACATCTTGCCCTTCGTTGAAGGTATTCTTTATTAAAATGGGTGCGCTACGTCGTAGCACAAAGGAGAATAAAACAACATAAAGCGTGTTTATTATGCTTTGTAAGATGTACAAATCGAGTATCCAAGGCGTTGCTTTCGATATCACATCGCTCGACGAGTGTTGATGCTTGTTTTGCATAGAATGTGGCGGTGATTAAACCGATCGCTTATTGCGCAAAAGAAAACGTGCGCATGTAATGTGTACTGTCAAACAATAAATTAGATATCGCTTAACTTCTTGACAAGCATGTATCGCCGAAGTATGGATAGCTTTTTTTTTGCATTGCTTGCGTCGTTCTAACTTTAGTTCCGCGACAAGAAAAAGCTGTTTTCTCACGCGCAGACAGTAGTTACGGTGCACGGGAAATGAAATTCTTGTTTTTCGGTCAAAAGCGTCTAAACGAGCCAGTATCGCTGCGGGGCATCGTAACTTTTGCTATCAGAAAGAACACTCCCGATCTCGCGTAATGACCGTACGGGTCGATTTCTCAGCCCCATCACGGACGCTTTACCCACCTCCGCTGCAACAAAGAATGGCCACGGATGCGAAACGAATCCAGGCAACAGCGAAATCACATTTAATGAATTATTGCCCTTTTTATCAACGCCTACGAAGGAGGGCTCATGCGGGAAAAGCTTGCCTAGGGGGAGCGCGGAAAAATGGAGTACGTTAATTGTGTGGCCATTGGTATTAGCTCTACTCGCCACTTTCGTTTGGCGAGTTCGTACTATACCACGTCCTACCAACCCGACGAAATGCACTATTGGTGTGCGCAATATTTATGGTGGCATACGCTGTGCAATGAACCACCACCTTTTAATGAACCACCTTTCTTCTACTGTTTTCGCGAAACGGGTTTGATGCTTGGTTTATTAGCTTGTCGTCTAATACTGAACCCATGCGCGTCTACGTTGGTTTAGTTTGCCAGGAGATGCAGTACATACACGAGCACTTTTTCTGTCACCTTCTAGAGTTCGTATCCAATGGCATTCTGCCAACAAGGCAACGCACGGTGGGTATTATGTGGGTATAAATATGTTGGATTTTTAATATTTTTAATATCAATTTCTTTATTTCCCATTTCATTGTTTTTCTAGATCAGTCGCGATTCGTGATTGAAATATTTAAATTTTCTTTTCACTTTCATTATTTGTTGAACAAAAATCCAAGTAAAAATTTATTTAAAAAAGACAATAAGAGGGTTTTATCTTCGCTTCAAAAGAAATAAAATTTGTAGAAAACAATACTAATGAAACATGTACGTCAAAAAACAATCCCACTCGAAACCCCATTGTCGACTGGCGGCCGTATTTCGATCTGTAATTATACTGAATATACCTCTCACCGAGCTGTATGTGCGGAGCGAGTATAGAAGCGTAATAAATTGTGTCGTAAATTTACACGATCCGATCGGTTTTGGTGGGGAATGAATTTTACACGCTTAATTTAATTCCATCACCGCCGGTTGAGGACCACCACCGCCGCGAACAAGGAAAGGGCCATTGTACTCGCACGCTCCCGCACCTGACGGAACCGACGGAAAGCAGCCTGGGCAACATTCCTTTTTGCGTGGAAAGCATCCTCCACTCGAAGTCGCCTTTATTGTAGTGCGCGATGCTCGATTTTCCCATATACGCAGGAAGAAGCCCGGATCCGATTGGCGCGAGCCAATAAATCTTACCCTAGCCAAATGTTTTGTGCACACTGTACCAACGCGGCGTGCTAAGGATGATGCGTCGTTTTCCCGACGAGTTGATTCTTGGGTTCTGGGCGAAAGCGCTATCACGTAATTGAATGTAGCGTTCCGATCCTTCGATCGTTCGACGGGTGTAATTAAGGCGAGTACTCATAAATCATGTCTTCTGTCCTTTCTATATTTATTCACGCTCGCTCCGTTCGGGGAAGGAATGCGTGCGGCTTGTTTGAATTGTATGCTAATAGGACTCTTATCCTTACCACTACGCCATTATCTTATCAAACGTACGACTGTGTAGATGCACACGGGTAATAGGCCGTTTGCACGCTTGCGTCCAGTGCCGGCTAAGCTTTTGATTGTGTGTCTTTTGCAAACACGCAGCCATATGTTCGAAACGGCGTTAAGATTCCAACGATCGATTCCATCGATCGCCAGACTAGCCCAACTCATCTATGAGGATTATATGCTTGAAGCACACGCGGCCCAACCGCAGTGCCCAGTCACAGTCATAAATCAGTGATCGATTTCTGTGCTAACAAGCGGAGGGAATTCATTGTTTCTGCAATCATAAATATTGATAGTCCACTACGTGAGTGCATGGAAAAGAGAAGATCTCCATCCCTAGAAGAGTCTCTCGGATCCGGTGCCGCCGAAGAGTGTGTACAGCAAGGATAAACACCAGTGGATGGAGCCCTTGGAACGGTGTGCCGTTCGCCCCGTGAGCCATTCTTGCCGACGATCGACAACGGACCGTGGGGCAAATTTGTATTTTACATACATCATTACGATCGTACTATTACAATCTCGTCATCCACGTTTTTATTATCGTAAGTCCGGTACATTTCTTTCCCCGGGAGAAGTCCCGGATAGGTGGGTTCCCGGTACGTGCGAAAAGGTGAACGAACGTATTGCAAATTACACTCGTCTCGTACATTCCAACGTGAGAAAGTGCACAATACACTTCGATCAGCAACGATCCGCTTCGAGCACCACGAGGAAAAGCAGCAGTAAATATGTAAAGTGGACGTTCCTTTACCCAACACCGGATGACGGTTGAGATGAGCATGGTATTGAGCTAGCAAACCGTTAAGGTGGGGTCCGTGCCCGAAGATGCGTCTTCTGAGGTGAAGCAAAAGAGCATTTGTCAAGTTAAATGTTTTACCGTAAGCGAAGCAGAAAATCTCCAATCTAACGAGCAATTCATCACCTACATCCTGAATGGACAAGGTCTAGGGACAAGCAACCGCACGTTGATTGTTTTGCAATTATCCGTGGCGAAAAACTACCCTCTTTCTGTGTGAGTGTGTGTGGTCAAACATTTGGCAACATCCTCGAGGTCTGCAAACGAGGTGCCATATCAGGAGCAGCAAGTAGCAACACCACTGGTCGCTTGCAACATACACTAACGGTTTCACCCGGTCCGGACAATGCATCAACACGCCTTTCTTGTGAATCTCACGGCCATAGAGCCCATGGCACGGATCTGTCAAGTGCCGGAGAAGAACGGTGGTTGCGTAAGCGAAACCCGTCCACTTGCCGGCTGCCGTTTGGCGCCCAACGACACACCGTCGGTACTATTATTATGCAAAATTGAACCGATTTCCAACGCAAGATAGTGCACGGTCAACGCATCTCGCCCCAGCGTTCGTCGGTGGGACAGGTAGGGACAGAAAATAGTACAAATGGTACACGCTCAGGAGCGATGCACTTCGGCGCTTCTGCCCTTTCGCCATCGGCAGCACACAAGCACACGGGGAAAGATGATCAGCACCTCTATGAGGGTAGCAAACACTATCTCTACCGCAGCATTGTACACTTGGGTATTTCCCGATTGAACCCCAAAGCCGCTGCGGGAAGTAAGGAAGTTGAAAGACGCGACAAACACTAAGATCGTGATGTTGCTTCAGCCTGAAAGCATTCCGTAATGGGCTAGTCACGCATGCCACTTTACACCTACCCATCAGCGTTACCCCGGAAGAGTGAAATAAGCCTCACTAGAACCAATTCGCGTGCTGGTTCGCTATACGAAAGTTTCGTGCGATGACGATAACTATTGGGGATGTAACTGTAAAAATGATCACAAAAATCGCCTAGTGAGGGAAACTGTTTTAACTACTAGCACTACTAGTGCTGCTCGTGCGTAACTAATCTTTCTTGTTATTTTTCTTTTCGTTTCAGCAAAAATGAAAATATTTTTGCCACTAGTGGTGTGGATAATTCTTCTGCTTCGAACGGTAAGTAATGGTTTTAAAATTTATCGATATTATTTTAAGTTTTTTTAACGCCTACTATGTCATATTTGCGTGCTTTATAAAATACGTTCAAGTTGGGAACCATCAAACATTTCCTTTTAAAATCAACGATTTAATTTGAAAACGATCATCAATTTCCTTTATGTAATAATGAAACAAACTAGCAAAAAAATAAAAAAATGATTACTGTTATTGATCCCACTGCAAATACAACTTAAATAAATTATTCTACACAAATCGGAACTGATGTTAACTAATCAAATCAACTAAATTTTATGTTCATTTATGATCGAACTTAAGAACTTTTAGGCACATCCAATCAATGATGAAGGTAATGCCCGCAGTTTTCATTCTTATAAAAGAAAGTAATGAAAACTTATAGAGCATGCTTACTTTCATACTTTTAATTCCACGCAGACTGGCGGCATGCATTCCCTGTCAGGTCGATATGAGCTGCAAATGTACAAATGAAGTGTGTACCGCCATGATGTAGTTGTACAGCGCGCCTACACATGCGGGCAGTTTTATTTCGCTCGACAAGAAGCGATAAGTGCAACCTTGGACTTGTTGAATAATGCAGAATCAAGCAACCACCGAAAGCAATCATACACCGGCACGCACAGTTCCAACTCCAAACGTTCGACCATTTATTTCGCCCGTGTGCAACCTGCCCTCCTCCGTGTGCGTATCACTTACCGGGCGCGTGTTGTTTCCTTTTCGTTTAGCTGCATGCCATTTCCCGCTCTTTTTCATAACTATACTTTTCTCTCGTTAGCTTGCCTGGGTTTGTGGAGCAGGGAGCATCCACACGCTTTCGTAATTAGTGCCCTGTTGTGCATCCCTTGTGCACAAAGGATCTGGGGAATCTTGGATGGATGAAACCGAAGCTTTGGTATTAACAAGGTGCACCGAGAGCCACCCGTCGGAAATAGCGTGTGTGTTGGACAGTTCTGCGCTTGAGCTAAATTGGAATTTTATTGTACAACGCGTGTGTCTTAAGGAATGGAGTATTTCATTAAGAAAAGGAAAAATATCTTTTGCCATTTGTTCTTGGTTCGATCATTACTTCTGGTTCACATTGTACGAGAACCCATCGTCCAAAAACAAATTGTCGATCACATGCACCATTGGTGGAAAATTGCAAGAAATTTTCCGGTTGAATAGTGGCTGAAATATTTTGCTTTTCGAACATTTTTTCTATATTTCTACTACATTCTTGAAACTCATCTATTTGTTTTCCATACGCTTTACAATGATATTGTAAAACAAAGGTAAAACAACGATTCATCAATTCCTCTGTTTCCAGTCGTAGCCAAATTAATTAACGCCCTTGGAAGTTCCCACGATTTTTGCAAAACCTTGTACTCTATACGCATTTTTCATCGATCACAAGTTACGATCATCGTCTTCCCAAACAACCCCACTACCATGCGCTGAGTGCGTGATCTTAAATCAACGATTGCAACAAACGCCACTTATTGGTGCTGCAGATGCCTGGTCCAGTCGCTTACTGCTTGTTACGCGGAGCCATCAGCGTGTAAAATCAAACAGGATCCCCAAACAGCTTGCTGTAACCCTAACAGCAGCTACAAACAGAGTGTGAGTGTGCTTTCATACGAATAGTAACGGAGCGGCAAAAATGATCACTATCGTAACCACGTTCGCACTTCTGGCTTTCAGTGGGGCCATCTCTCGAAGCGTTATGTTTTAAGCGTTCTGCTTCACCATTTCGCTCCCCAAACAGTATCCGTGTCGTACTTCCAATGCCGCAAAGGGACGTGCGTACACCCAGTGATCGCAACGGTGCGATGAGAGGTGGCCACCGCGTATGGATGTTCCGGCGAGTCGGAAGAGTTCAATTCAAGGCCGGTCGTTACGGTTGAATCTAGTTGGAAAGGATCAGGGCAAAACGCCGTGCCCCGTCTCGAGAGTAGAAATGTGTTTTTTAAATCATTTTCCATTGCTTTTTGCCTTACAGTTTGATTTAAAACAACCTACTTGCCCGTGGTATGGAGGTTTAAATAGTTTTGCCAAAGTAGGAGGCACCCGCAGTTATGTGCCTACGGTGGTTCTTTATGTGCCAGTTTTATGATTGAAAAAAGCGCCATTAACGCCATATATTGTATATTTTACGCAGCTTAGCAGAACGGATACGGAAATTTGTGGAATAAGTAATATTTTTCACGCGTATTAAGCTGTGAGGAAGCATTCTAAAAGCACTGGAACGTAAGATAAATAACGTTCGATGGATACATGAAAATTGAACGCTTTGAAACACAATTTTAATTGATTGCCCGACTCGTCCGATTAGAGCACACGAGTGGTGGAATAATCGCTACCAATGCTAATGAAAAACATGTTTCGATCCGGTTCCTTTTCGAGTGAAAGAATGTTCCATCACTCAGCAAATCTTCCGCAACCCATCGCGGTGCTGGTGTGCGACAGCGCTGACGGCACACGTTGCACATTCGTCTTCGGAAACTGTGTCATTAGCTTAACGACTGGGGCGATACACCGGGATGCTTCTGATGCTGCCCTTCCTGCATTAGAACCATTAGCCGATACGTTCCGGTTTCGCGGCGATGGTACCTATAGCTGACCCTAAATGGGTACGACAGTCGACTGCTGCACCGTGGACTCTCGCTACCGTGGGAGACCCACCAGATCCGTTCGATTGATCGCACGACGTAGCACCAGCAGCAGCAACAGCAGTGTAACAACATGCAATGCCGATTGCCTTGTTGAGGGATTACGGCATCGAACCAGTACTGGCACGGGCATCGCCAACGCTCCCAAACCCGCTCCAAGACAAGTGACGGGAGAAAGAATAACTGTTCTTTCCTACCAGCGACTCTTTTACTACGTAAGAGTACCTCACGCGTGCTACCACGATTACCCGATGGCTAGGAGCGAGTTGTTTTCTATCTAACGTCGGTGCAGAAACCCGTGCACGGGTTCCTGAAGATGCTCGATGGAATAAACCATCGCCGCCGCCGCCGCCGGGTCGGTTCGGGTATGGAATTCTCAACGAGGTGAAATTATGTAGGCCGCCAGCACAAGTCAGCCCCTCCAGGACCAGGCCAGGGTTCGGGATAGTAAAAGCCAAATGTCATACTGCAGCTAGCTCCTGCCAGTGCTGCCATTCCGCCGCTGGCTGTAAAAGCCTGTTTGCCCACCGATTCGGACCCGTTAAGACCCGGATCGGAGGCTGCGTTTGTGTATTGCCGGTCGATGTTAGGTGGTGTTTGGTACACTTCCGTTTCAGCGTTCGGTGTTTCAGCGGTCGGGGTGGAAGTGGGTTTGTTTTTCGCCGCGGCGCTCCAAAACCGGTCAACAAACATACAGTTTTCGAAGAAAGCAGGCAAACCGGTTCACGCCATTGCAAACAATCTGCTAATCCGCACACAACCTCGTGTGCGGGAAGACGAGTGCAGCGCACGGAGTCGCTTTATGCTTCACCGGCACCACAGGAGGAGGCCTTTGCTAATGTTGCCGCACACCGACCATTTTCCATTGCGTCCCAAAGTGGGTCAGGAACCATTTCTTGCGAGGAAGGGAATGTGTTGGGAAAATCTAGCGCTAAAACGCGGGCCACCACGGTGCATCGCAGCAAAATGAAACAATGGCCGCAGATAAACGTAATTAATGACAGCAGCGGAAGTAGCGAGCGCTCCCAAACTGTCAGCGTTGACCCTGTTGAAGACGACAGTGCAGAAGACGGTTCCCGGTTGATGGTAAAATTTGATCTGTTGTACTATTTCTGCGGTGGTTTGTGCCCGTGCTCGTGTTGGTTTGAAGCAGGTGTTACTTCCTGTTGAAGTAGTTCCAATTCATACGATGCTCACGTACCGTTCTTGACTTGAGTGTCGTCCTACGAATTCGGTTGAAAATGGTGAACCCGAAAGTAAATTTTCAAAAAATTTACGATTCTTAACGAATAAATGTTATTTACCAGACAATTATTAATAATTTCAAAGTTTTAAAACCAGATATTTCGTAAATGTAAACTAGATGCAACTATATTATACAATATTAAACTTACAGTTGTTACAATTGTCAATTATTACTTCTTGGGTATTAAATTTTAGTGAAGACGAGTTCTGATATGACAATCGTATTATTTATTCTTCTCAAAATAATCCTGTCACACAACTTTATACACACCACTTTAGCGGCATCGTTATTTTTGACGACATCCGGACTATCTTCCCTTAGAGCAGGGGGACAATTGGTTGGAAGAAGAAATTGATACATGGATGTAGAAATGGAAATTAACTATATTCATTTCTTTAATTAACACGTCATTAACAATACATTGTACGATCTCTTTCAACTCAATGCCTAGAAATCTAGCGTGTGAAAGAACCTTCAATTTCCTCTTTGCTGATCTATTTTAAAACTATCAGCTACCAACTGCCGGTACTACCAAGAAAAAACCACGATAAAAGTATGTGGACCGTACACCAAAGGTGCTTATTAAATTAAATCGCAGATCTTGGTCACTCGTAACGATGAAACTCATTCGGAATAAGAGAAACGAATTTATCTAAGGTAATTCTTTAATCAAAATACTATCGAATGGGTGCAATTTAAAGCGGTGACTCGGGCCGACTATCGAAGAATTTGTTGCTCTCTTAATGCTATGAACACTTGGGCATACACACAGTCTCATATCCCGCTCAACACACCTTCATGAAATCCATTCAATTGAGACGATCGTTTCGAGCTCGAGCTCGTCTACGTTCGTGCCTAGGAACCACCGTGGTGTTTGTGTGCGCAAAGCATCTTCTGCAATCTTTCCAGAGCTCCACGGTTCGGACGTGAAGATTCTGGGTGCTAATTTAGCGCGTAATGGAGACAGTACCTCTGACAGTAGTGCCGCCACCGGTTTTCGATGTTGGACGGTGTTTGGTGGAATCGCTGCTCCACCGTTCCATCGCTTCAAGCCAAATCGGTTATAGTGTTACCGCCAAGTCACCATCGAGCTGGCAGGCCGTTCTTCTAATCATTAGTTAATAACTATTTCTTTCGGTTAATGTCCGCGACTAGAATAAACAAAAATGTGAGCACGGACCTGCCGGGGCCAACGTGTTGCCAGCAGCAGAGCGCCAGATATTAAAAGCCAAAAGCTCCGAGCAGCATTTGTGCTCGTGTCTGCGAGGCCGTTGAACTGTGTGTGCGCCAGCACACATAGAGAATATTGACCGCATCAGGTACATCAGCGCAGCAGCGAACTGTCCGATCCCTTTTCGAGCATGATGATCGTGTTTTTTTGTTCGTTGTTGTAATTTTCAATTTCCTACGCTCATCGCTCCCGCACACGGTTCTGCAGATCCCTGGCTCTCGCCGTCGTAGATCAAACGTGAATCAAACAGGGGTGCCCAGATTTCGCCCGTGATCGGGGTGTTGATTTCTCGTTCCTTCGGCAGCTTCAGCTGAGCTCGCATATTTTAGCGGATCGGCAACGAAACGCCAATGGAAAATTGAATAATTCCAGGTGTTAATTGATATTTGTTAGGGGTGGAGTTGTAGTGCCACGTACGGCGTACGGGGCTGATTGGATTTTCAATGCCTCCATTCGGCATTCGGCCAGCTGCCCGTAATCATCGCTCGTCGGGTCGAGGAAAGTGGCTCGCAGGGCCAGGCATCGACTTCCCTCGTAGAGATAGCGATGGACCCACATTCTATCGATGTTATCGGTTCACAAAACGCTTTTAAGCGATATTTATTTTTATTTTGCACCATTCCATGTACACTAATCATTATAATCGCCTCGGTACCGTTGTGCTGCGTTTCACCAAACGCTATAATTAAGCAACTGTGATAACAATGGCCGCGTGTGCAACTGAAGGAATGAAATCATGTCGCTTTTGGGTGGGTTTTGTTGTTTCGCTCTCAGCTTACACCGATGTTTCTTGAGCATTTGGATCATGTCAGTCATCTGATCTAAAAATAAAAAAAATACAGGAAAAGTTTGTGTAAAGGAGGTTGAAAATGAAGTGATACTATTCAGATTTGGCCATAGATCAACTACTTATTTCATTAAATAATCTTTCCTCCGAGCTGGAAGAACAGGAGGTATTAGCAGAAAGTCAAACATTGCAGCGCATTGACAAGGGATAGGCAACCAGATACCTTACCTGAGCATCGAGTTACCGTCGATTTCCATACGAACTCACACGTTACAACATCGTGGTGGCTTCACTTTCCTTTTCTGCATCATTACGATTCACTTTCACTTTATTAGCTTCGAAGGGAGAGATCTTTCCATAACCGTGTACGGTTTTTGTCAGCCAGCTTCATTCGTTTCTGCTGCAAAACTGGTTCCAAAAAGAACGGAAAGCAAAAACCATCAAATCGTCCAACTCACTGATCCAACTCCGTTTAAGCGGCAGTTTATCGTAATGAACTCGTTCGATTATCTTTCGCAAGTTGCACGAAATTAACTAAACCGATGAGAGTGGTAGAGCAGTTTAATTGAATAATTGACATGCTGCAGCATATTGCCATCCCGCAATGGTGCGCGCTTTAAATAATCTCGCATTGAACCCAATCTGAGCTTGAAGAATGTGCACATCTCATTTGCGCATGTTTCTTTCCGCTTGAAGCCAACGGCACCGTCTGGATAATGGAAGAATTCCTTTATTTGCCTGCCGACATAGCTTACGCAAATGTTTGCGCGCACCCAGACCATCCTAACCTTGGAGAAACCCATGGGCGCCCGCCATTTTCTGTTGGTGCAGACGCAACCTTTTTGCCGATGCAAGCGCTGCTCCCAACCCCCGCTGGGCAATAGCTGCAGGATCTTGGCTGAATATAATAAGAAGCATCCAAGACTGTGGCTAATCAGAATCACGGCAGCGCTACATGAAAGGTGAACTAAATTCCCGTTGCGGAGGATGAGACTTAATAGTGAGATTTACCACCACCCGCAAACTCCAATGGTTGCGCGTGTTTGATTTAGTGCTTCTATTCAACCTCTCTAAGTTGATCTAATAACGATGGCAAAGCACACGCCGGACCTAATAAATGGAGGCTTCATTACAGGGACAGACAACAACAAAAAAACCTCTCCCAATTATTACTTACGCAGAGACAAAGAGACCATTTGCGGTTTAAAACTGTTCTAGCATATCTTCATAACTTCACTGACTCCTCCAAAACTCCGGTCACCCCGGTGTTGGATCAAGGAGCAATCAGCTTTTAATTCGCACTAATGTACTCGGTACACGTTCCCTCCTCTTCGCGTTTTTCTGATCTCCTCATCAAACCTAGATGACCATTTCAGACCTAATTAAATTAATGTGCCTCTCTCAATGGTCATTGTTTGCGCTTACATCTCCACGCGGAAGATCATACAACATACTAAGGTTTAGCTAGGCCCAAGGGCACCTCCGTAATGGCTGTCGTTTGTTGTTAATGTGCCAACGCGAGGTGTTGCCCGTTACTCACACGCACTAGAGTCGGGAATGTTTGATAACAACCCTATTCGGCGGAGTATGTCTTTGAACATGATCTGCAAAGATTTATTCCCCATTTGGGTTCACGACTACTGCCAGCAATAACTACTACGGACCGGCTATGTTAACTGTTGGCACGGCTTCTAAAACAGTGTGCTTTTGTTAATGGTTTACATTCGATACGTTATGTTTTGGCCCAAACGCTTTCACCATTGCGACATGCCAGGGTTCACAGGCCCGGTTATAAAGATCAACTCGGTTGCACATGTGTACACACATACACACACGTTCTCGGAGCGCAAATTGCCACTTCCAAAAAAAAAACCTGTTTTTCTTAACGATTCCCCCCGTTCACGTCACAAACACACACAATTCTGACGAATTTTGCGCTCAGAAACGAAAATAAATGGCTTACTTTAAAGGCATCTTGTATGGCATCTTGGCCAGCTGCCTCGTTTATCATCATTTTACGTGTTCTTTATATTGCTCGTATAAGCTCCGGACATGCAGACGGATGAGAAATGGCAATCTTTGTTCTGGCGTGTTTCGTTGTTCGTCGTCCGGAAGATTTCACATTTTTGTTGAGCAAAGAATTTACTGCAGTCAGATGCCTAAACAATGGAAAGTGTTACCGCGAAACGAGTGGAAAACGAATCGAACAGAATACGAAGTAAATCAAGCAACCAAGCGAATCAGCACCAAAGTGGACACCGAAAATCTTGGGGTCAAGTCAAACGACAAGCGGACAAGCGACAATTTCCTTCCAAGCACTAGAGTACCGAAATATGACCATTTTTTATTCCGGGTTTCCGGCTCCTTTCATTCCTCTAATAAATACCAATTTGAGAGGCAATAAATCTTTGTAGCGCCATAAAATCGAAGTTGCTTCGAAATTAATAAGCTTCTTTTCTTGGTTACTCAATGATGCGCGTTTTTATGACCGTTGAGGGGTTTTGGTTTAACGGAATAAGTATTGCTGACGGATGTTGGAATGCCATTCCATTCAGTGTGTAACGGTTCTGGTTCGGGATTGTACTTTAGTGGGCACCGGCTGTATGCATTACTCCGCCGCATGTTCGGTGACCCGGAGCGAACCGTGCTGATAGAAATCAGCTAATTACCATGTCGAAAGCGAATCGTAATTAAATGCAATCAATAGCAACACCATCGCGGCGACGGCGAATCGAATGCCGCGTAGCGAGATCAATCAAGTCGCGTGACAATCAGTTTTACACCCCAGGGATGATCGTTGGTCGCCTCAATCCATCGTACAACTGATACGGCGAAAGGGGCTCGTTCGAACCGTCTACCGTTAGCAGGTTTAGAACGAAGAAGTGGTTGGTGTAGATGTGCAGAGCTGTACTTGATCACATTCTTGCCCAACTCTTGGTTGATCGATTCTTCGTCCG